>CM046466.1:11410000-11695000 GCA_025506415.1 Flaveria robusta | reverse complement strand
ATGTTGTGACCACAATATAAACATATACATGTAAATATAAATATAACAAAATATGACATGGACTGCTGTATATACACACATATATATATCTAAATTGAAGGTGCTCAACATGATGTTTTCCAAATGGGATAGAGACAATTGTCTATTTCTAAGAGGGAACATAGGGTGAATTATGACCATAACGACATCTTAAGCTTTTTAACTTTCAATTTGTTTATCAAAAGTATATAGTCATTGTATAGATACCAAGGCTCGGGGCGCCCACGTCGGATGACCACAGCGGGGGCCGGCGGCACACGGCAACTCTGTCGCTGGTCCCCCACGCCGCATCTGCAGCCCAATCCACGGCGTCCAAACATCAAGCCACACCACTCCATTATGTGGTGTAGTATAGCATGAATGACATAATATGATTGATAGATATATAGTGTGGAGTGATGTGGGTGGTGTGGGCATCCCCACCCTAATATAACTGGAGAATAATACTTACGAGTGTTAGTAGGTTTTATTCTTCACATTTCAATTTGCATCACTTATGTTGGTTATACTTTTTAATTAGGACTGTAAAGTCCACCAACTCTTTTTCTTGACATATAGTTATTAAATCAAGTTAACCTAACTCAAACTCTTCTTTTACACAACGATAAGGAATTATAAGAGAATAACAATGCCAGAATTATAATATAGTTTAGTATTATTTTTTTTCTTTAGGTTTTGTAGTTTGATATTCTCATATATAATCTCTCTGGAGTCTGGGTCATGAAGATCACTCTCAAGAAAATAAGTACTTTGTGATTTATTGATAGATGAGTAATTTTAAAAAGATTTGATTAATTACATGAGAGGTCTTTCCAAGAAACAATTTCACAAATTTGACAACCATGACAGTTTTATGAAAAAATTTTCTTCTTAGTTTTCATTTACATTTGCCTTAGTTTTTCATAGTTACATATACGTATAATTATCACCTAATACTTCTTACACTAGCAGAAAAGGTGTATTTTTTCCTAATGATACTTCCGACAAAAGAAATTTTTGAAATTATGGCAAAGTTCCTTAAGAAAAACCCTAGAATTGGGGACAAAGTTGAGGAAAATGCAAGCGGAACCAAATATAACTTAATTTCGAAAAAACTTTCAAAGATTAAAATATTCAAATATTCAACAGCTTCAAGTTGTTTTGTTGCAAAATATGTGCTTGAAATTTTATTATAATGTTGTTTCATGCTTCACGATGTTGTAAATAGAGATACACCATACACGAGCTCAATTGTAGTATTTTTATGTTATTTTTTATGACATTTAGCTAATTTTGTATTAATTAAGTTATATAATTTGACCTGAGTGTTTAATGACTTGGGTCAAAAGATTGTTGTATTATTTTGTTAATTTGTAATCACTAGGTTTGGGTATTGGAAATTTTAGGTTTTAATATGTCCCAGTTTTTTTTTTTTTTTAAATTGATGGATAAAATTTAACACTTAATTATGTGCAGTTTTATACAATTATAAGCAGAGAGTCTCACCCTCGCTCAAGCATCTACCTTATATTCCCTAAGGAGTTTCTAAAAAAATGATAAAAGGAACAATCATATTTTATATATATTTCTTTGATTTAAATTATTGTTTTATCGTAACTTTTTTAAGACTTTGTACTTTTACGTATTCATGTTTTAGAATTATTTTTAAAAATATTAAGTATTTAAATATTATTAAAAAAAATAGAATTACCAACCATCTTAATATGAAAAATTTATAAACATAATTTTTAAATTAGCACTTAATTTATTTATATTTTTAATTAAAGAGTAACCCATGTCTAATATAAGTTAGAAAATTAAATTTTTACAAGTTACAAACTTAATGTATTAAAATACTACATATATACCCTGATCAGTCAATGCCTATATTTATATTACTTTTATCAGAACATTCATATTTGTGACACACTAAGTAAATCCCACATCGATCGTGTATAGAAAAGATCTAGGTTTGTAATTAAGGTTCTGCCTCTAATATCACCAACATGTTTTTGCCGTATTGACTGTGAATGAAAGAATAACTTCATAGTTAACCGTGTTCATATGGCATCAATCTCAAGATGGGTCACCTCCTTAGAAGTTTTTTACCTGAGTAATCAAAAGCAAATTCGTGAGCTTCTCGTGAACAAAAAATACAATATTTGTGTTACGAGGGGTGGGGTGGGTTGTTACAAATGGTATCAAAGCCAATATTGTGTCATTCGAGATGGTAGGGCAAACCTAATCGAGGATAGTGAGTCCCTGGAAGTGTAAAAAAAGACACCTTAGGCAAATCACACGTCTATGAATATGATAATAGGGCAAACCTCATAGAGGGCGATGAGTCCATGGGGGGATGAGATGATTGTGACACCCTAGGGAAATACTACATTGGTCGTGGACGAAAGAGATTTGGGTTCATAAGTAATGTTATGCCTCTAATATCACTAACATATTTTGGGCATATTACCTGTGAATGAAAGAAGAACTTCATGATTAATCGTGATCAGATGGAAGCAATCTTAGGATGGGTTACCATCTGAGAAGTTTTCACCTGATCAACCTAAAGCAAACCATGAGTCATCGTAGGCAAGACAGACAATATTGGTGGTATGAAGAGCGGAGTGTTACAATATTTATATTTAATTATTTATTTCTTAAAATAAGTTATATTAATGAGTTATATTATTCTGTTTAATTTATTTTAATATTTAATTATTTATTCCTTAAAATATTACCCACTCTTTTAGTTATAGACAATTATAAATATTTATTTTTATTTTTAATATTATTTAGTAATTACTTATACCTAATTTAAATTAAATCTTATCTCAAAATCATTTTATAATTTTAAATCTTAATAACTAA
The DNA here is from genome assembly GCA_025506415.1 of Flaveria robusta. Taxonomy (NCBI): domain Eukaryota; kingdom Viridiplantae; phylum Streptophyta; class Magnoliopsida; order Asterales; family Asteraceae; genus Flaveria; species Flaveria robusta. Next base: position 11,692,114 of record CM046466.1, on the reverse strand, counting down.
TTATTTAATTTTAATATATTCTTCAATCAACTCGTGTGATATATAGATTTCTAATCTAACATAATATAAAGAGTTATTGGAACACTTATATATAGAAAAAAACTTTGTTAGAAATCTGTGGAAAATTTAAGTACTAATTGTTTTGAAAGGTTGTGGGAAAACTTTTCGAACAATATTTTTGCGAGAAAGCCTAAATTAACCGTTTTGTTTTATTATTTTATTTATGTTTTGATATAATTATTTTGAATTTCAAGTTTTAAATTAAAATATCTTTTGGTCTTGTATGGTTAAATGCGGCTATACTTCTACAGTAAACATTTTCTATAAATAAAAGTATCCAATGTCACGATTTTCTCATATTTTGAATCTCTATTCAAAACGTTAGCGACAATAAATAAAACTAAAACTAAGAGAATAAAAATTCTACTATGACTTCGCACTTGAAAATTCTAGGTTTACTCAAAGAGTGAATAATAACACCATTAACGCTTACAAAATGTTTTTTCCTATTTTTGTTTGTATTTTCACCGATCTGTGTATTATACTTAGTTTAAGTTGATATTTTAGTGCCAATACTTCTTAAGTTTTTATCTATTTAACACTTTTTTACAAATAAAACCAAAATATGCTGCTATTTTTTTATATTAAATCGATGAAAAGAATTGAGTTACATAAGCTAAAAATAATAATATTAGTGAATAAAACAAGTTTTTTAGTAAAAACAAAAATTGCGGACTAAAATAGGAGTGAAGGAAGAGTTGATGGAGAATGTCTATTTCATGATATTGATGTCGCCCACATAAGTCGAATGTCTTGGAATGGGAGGATATGGAAATTTTGAAGGGGTTTGAGTTGTCCTTTTAAATGCTTGGTGGCATGGTCGATTGGTCAATTAAGGTGGGGTGTCGAATCAACCTAATGGGCCAGTACAATACCACCAATCAATTTTGAAGGAAAAAACTACAAACTTTTTTAGAGTGCCAGATAGAAACCCCTCTAAAATATGTCTCATGAAAGTCAGTACGTAGATAGAATAGATTGATTCTATTAATTAATTTCCAACTTTAATTATAGTAAATGATTTTGATTAGTTGTGACTAGGGCCGTCCAAATAGCTCGTAACTCGAATCTCGCTCGAAGTTTGTTTGGAAAAATATCAAAAAAAATCTCGGTCGAAATGGCTCGTTTTTAAATTTAACCGAACCGAACTGGCTCGGTATGAAAACGAGCTGAACTCGGCTCGGTTCGTGACAAGCCGAGCCGGCTCGGTTTAGCTCGCTTGTTAGCTCGACTCAGTATTGCTCGGATTATTTTGCTTGTAATATATATATATATATATATGTATGTATATATATATATTTATATATAGTATATATCATTGTATTTACTTATTTGTTAAAAATATAAGTAATATTTTTTTAACTAATTTTTTATTTCAATATATTAAACTATAATGTTTGTATTGAATCGTTTCATGTGATGCTTCTATATTTTTATATATTAGAAAGAATTATTCAAAAACATATTTTTAATTTATTTACTAAAAGTAGACTATTAGTTGTTATGTGATGTTACGGGTTTTGTTCGTTCGATTTAGATAATAATAAAATTATTTGTATTTTGTTGAAGTTTAACTTAGTTTCTTTAAACTAATTTATATTTTATGAAAATTGATATAAACCAGCTTTGAGTTATGTAGTCTTTTGAATTTATTTTGTATTCTTTTTAATTGTGTTTATAAAATTAAAACTGAGAGAAAACCAACCGAGCCAAGCTAGCTCAGTTAAAAACCGAGCCGAGGTCGAGTCTAGATTTTCAGCTCGTTCTTAAAACCAAAGCGAGTTCGAGTTTGCCCTGACTCGGCTCGTGAACAGTCCTAGTTGTGGCTTGCTAAGTATCAATCAAGAGTTATATATCATGCCTGAGTCAATTATATATTTATTTATTTATTTAAATTTAAAAGTAGGTTTTAGTTAAATAAATAAAAGGTGGATGTGTTACACAAAGTTGATACTTGGTGCGTGGACTCATGGAGTGGTAATGTGTGTGCCGTCCATGAAAGAGACCTCGGTTTGAGTTCCTGTGCTGCCCTTTTGCTTAATAGACTAGTCTTACTTTCTTTTTTTACTTCTTTTTTTCTTTTTGTTGCTTTTCTTTAAAACTTTTAACAATAAATTCTGTGGGTTGAAGGTGGAACATTAAGGTTGAAAAGTTTTTTGAATCGTATTTTGATATTTGGGATAGTAACAAAATTCCGGTCGCAACTAACGAGAGGAAAGCCCTAGTTAACAATTAATAATGAAGCAATGAAGCAAAGATATTGTTTTATAGTGAGTGATCACTTACTCTCATTGAGTTTAACTTCATGAATTTTAATATTTAAAAAATATTTGCTTAAAAGAATACGCGATGTTTAAAGTATTTTAACTTTAACAATGATTAGCTGGAATTAATTTTAATTTTAAAAAAATTAACTCTCAGTAAAAAAAATTATTGAAACATTTTATTTGTTTTTAAAAAAATGCTAATATTAATCTTTTACTATATTAAAAAAGTAAGTATGATATACACGTGGCAAGATTATAGAGCACCACTAATTTTATTTTCCTGTCCAATTGTTTCCTTCCAATTTGTACGTTACTATTATTACTTGAATCTTTTTTCTATTGCGATTTACATGTTATTTTTCTTGCTAAGATACTATATTTGTTTCCTCTTCATTTTTCGATCTCCCCATCCATCATGCAAAGTTAGTCAAATAAATTGTGTTGGAAAGGGTCAAATTTACGTTGTAAATTTTTTATTTTTATATAATGTAATCATTTTTATTAGCTAAAACAAATAAAAACGTATATTTCTAATTCCAATTTTAAATTGATCCGTGTAATACATGTGTTACTAAAGCTAGTTTGATTGATATAATAGTAAATGGACTTTTATTAAGAAAACTATTTATATATACTAATTTATAACCTTCATTTTAATAAGGGCATGTGTTCAAATCCTAGGTGTAGCCTATATAAACACTAGTATAGTATCCCGTGTAATGCACGTGTTAAATAAATAAAATATTAAATAATTTGTAATAAAATTTAAAATTATAAATAATATTTGTAAATAACTTATGATTGAGTTATGTATATATAAGTATTTTAAGTAGAAAGCAACTATAATATCATTTTAAAATATCGTTTTATAAGATTGTGTTTTTTTAATTGTTTTTAAAACATTCTGATATTTTTTTAATTTTATTTAAAAAACCTAATCATCTTATAAAACTTAGAAAAATGGTATTAAAATACTTCGTATTTAAGAATTTTTTCGTGTCTTATACAATTTTAAAGTGTGTTTTTTATTAAAAATCTAGTTTTTTATTTTTATGATATCTATTTTTTTTAATTTAGAAATGTTTTAAATAATATAATTACTATATATACTAATATCATTAACATTATTTAGGAGAGAGTGGTGGGAAAATAAAAATGAAAATGCCTAATATGTTGACACGTGTCATGTAAAAACCTTCTTTTATCATAGTTAATAGATTTTAATAAATATCACGTGACTTCTAAATATTTTATTTTATTAATATGGATTATCCTCCATCTCAGTATTTTAATTTTCTAAACAAAATGATTAAACAAGACTTTCACCAGTTAGTTTATACTGTGATCGCAGGTTGGAAATATTTTCATCCCTAAGTGTGGCCATTTGGTTGTGCTATATAAAGTCACGTACGACCTGTAGTATTCACAAATTAATCTGATTTCAATTTTAAGTTAAAAACATGAAAAATTTGGGAAGCATATGTGATTTTTTATGGTTAATGTGCATGAAAAAATTTACAGGAATTTATTCCAAATTCATTAATATCTTAATCAAACATGTTATTTTGAATTTTTCAATTAAAGCAAATACGCTAACAAAAAAATATGTTAGAAATAGAATTGAGATTCTATTCCTATCAAATTCCATTGAATCACAGCAAACCAAAATGCATCTTAGTATCCACATTGTAGTTTGGAAAACATATTACATTATACAATGAAGAGTTTATGTACGTATTGTATTGTGAAAATGAAAAGTTTCTTAGAAATAAAGGCTGTTTTGAAGCAATCACATGGATGTATTGTAATGTTTTAGTGACCCCATTCCAAAACCATGCATGTGATATATGTGTATATATATATATATATATATGCATATGTACACATGACGCTATTTACTCTAATTCAGATTTTCTTTTGCGTCACTACTTACATACGCATGGATAAGATTTACACATTTCTACCTTTCTCGTACTCCTAGGAATACAAATATATTCAATTGGACGTGTTTAAATGTTAAATTGTGGGAAAATAAAAAAATATGATAAGTTTGATATTTTTTTAAATTTGATATGATTTTCCGGTGTATAAGTTTTATGGATATCTAAGTGTAACATCCATAATCACATGTCTAGACTTAAAATATGCTTATTAGTTGAGACATTATATATGCATTTTTGGACTAATTAAACATAATTCTTGATATGCTTAATAACATAAATAAACTAAAACTAGTATAAGCCCCTCGTATTGCTGCGAGAGGCATAAAATCGTGCCAAGCAGCATTAATTTCACACCAACGTCAACGATCACGTACAAACACCGAAAAAGCTTGTAGTAGAAAGAAAAAGGAAAAAAATAAAATCAAATGAAAAGTAGGCGTAAAAACGTTGAAACACGCACATGACACATAAAACATTAAAAATAATAACTAAGTCGATCTAGGACCCACACGTTGCAAACGAACCGTTAAACGGGATAAATAGGCTTAACAACGTTGAACCACACGAGCGCGCACGTTACGACGTGCAACTATCAAAAATTATACCGAATGCAAAACGAAAAATTTGTAAAAGATAAAAATTATAAGGGGACATGGTTAAAAATAAAAAAATTATAGGGGTTAAATTGTTAAAGATGTAAAAGTATTGGGTTCAAAATAAAAAAATTAAAAATAATTAGATTGTTGTATTATATGTATAATAATGTATATATACATGTTAATAATTAGAATATATATAATGTTACAAACCCACTATATTAGTAAAGTATTAGTGATAATATTAATGATTATAACAAATGAAATATTGCCTGAAGTGAACAAAATAATAACTTATAATAATATGTTACATAGAATATACGTTCATGTGTTGCGTATCACACATTACTATGTTGTGTGACATAGTATTTATTTTTTACACACTATCTCTACTTCAATTCACTCTCTAAAAGCATTCAGTCTCCTATTTTTTTTCATGGATTCAGCATCACGCTTTGCTAAAAAAAACCTAATTTCGAAAGCTTCTTACAAAAACCAAACCTCACAACCACCTTTTTAACAAACTTACCCATTAGACACTCTGATATATTATCCAAAATTCCAAATATCACCCTACTACAACAAATGTGCACACTTTTCGATGTCACAAGACACAAACTTTTCGATGTCGCAAATGTATTCAAACAATTTTCAAGACTATTGGCGTGAACCTTCTGGTTCTAATGAAGAAACACTTTCTCCGTCAAACAAGGAAAAAGAGGTGCCATGTGGAGGATGAAGAGGATAAGGATGAAGTGGAGCTACCGACAAAAGCGCAAAAGAAAAGCAGGACAAATGGAAAAGCAAAGGCTAAAAGATGGATTGATGAAGAAGAAGTTGCACAAGCGAGAGCATGAATATATCGTTTGGGAGACCCTGTGATCAAAACGAACAAAATTGAAATGATTTTTGAAAAAAAGGTTAAGTTTTATTCTATTTTTTTAATTCATCTTTTATTTTAAATTATTATTTGATTAGTTGTTTTTTTTTGTTTTAATTTATTTTTGTTTTAGTTTAGTTTTTGTTTTGTATGTAGATTACCATACATTTTCACAATCAAATGAAATACGAAGAACAAAAAGATCTAAGCCATGCAAAAAGAATGGAACTATTTTTACCAAAGAAGAGCTTACACTTGGTAGTGTCGCTGCCCTTTCACTCTCCCTCTCCCGCTTATTCATTAGGAACACGCTTTTTCGACCGCAGGGTGGTATGATTGTCGGGCGATGATGACGAAGATGTGATTTAGAAAGCAAATTCTGATTACAAGGAGATTTGCCAAAAAAAAAAAAAAGAAAGAAAGAAAGATTTTCTGCATATGCAAGGGTGGGTCATTGTTCATTCTAATCTCGCATGTACCAACATTCTAACAATAGGTAGAGAGGCACAACCGACAAGAAGAATAAAAACAAATGAATACGGTCACTACACCACATCTTTGAAAACTCAATTTCCCTACACTGATCTCAACGAGGCCAACCAAGAAAGAAAAAAGATCGGTCACAACATCAATGTCACTAGAAGAACTTTTGGCGAAGATTGAGAGCTTCAACGCCGTAAGTAAAAGTTTCGTCTTATGAAAAAGAAACAACAAATTCGGGTTCGAGTGATGCGCCGACAACAACAAACGGACTTGGATTTCATATAGAAATACCACTCGGTGTATTCTGAGTCGATGTTGGAAGTTATTCTTCAAAGAAAGCAGGAAAAGACACAAAGTTGAGAATGAGAGTTCTCGTGCTAGATGTCATTATTAATGATGTGTTTTTTAATTTTTCTAGTTGTTAATTTTTCTTCTATGATGTATTTTTTTATTAACAAAAGTTTATTTTTTATTTTATATAATTTAATTATAAAAAATAAAATTTAAATACAAATTAAAAAACTAAACTGAAAAAAAAAACAAAGATAAGAAAAAACTTGGATGACATCCTATAAAACAAAAAGAAAAAGAAAAATACTAAGAAAAATAAGAATAGTTAATGTGACGCTGATTTATCAACCTAAAAAATACTAGAAAAATAAAATGACTGCCATGGGCCTAAGATACACTAACCATAAGTTTATAAGTTTGGTTCTTAATATCTTTTAAAGTTATCTATAGACAATAATAATGTATGTATGTCAAATATACTATATTAATAGAGTTAACAATATAAATAATTTAAATTTTCTTTCTTTTTCTTTCATTTAATACTAGAATACATATGTAAACATGAGCTTCAACTGGATCTTGATTGCTCCAATTGAACTTTGATTTACCGAATCAATTCCTGTTGATCTAAGCTTACACACGATCAAACAACACCAGTTAAGGCGTCACAAAAAGAAAAGTCTTCCTGTAACAACCCTTCGGCATGAGAATAAGTAATCGGAATAAGTATGTAAAGGTTGGGAAGAAAAATAAAGAGTTTAAAGAGTATTCGTGCATGGTGAAATCAATCCCTCTTACCTTGTATTTATAGTCTTTCATGATGTATATAACAACATCATGTATGATAATGGAACATGTCCTAAAAAAGTTTGTTACACCACTGGATTCTACCCCTCATCTAATCGGAGGTGCGTTTAATCAACGGTTAGAATTGATGAAAATTGTAATGCCTTAGATGTGAGACACGTGTCAATGGCCCACTATGAAGCATGTATTATTTGTATATATTCCCTGGATCCGGGTTACATTCTATTACGATAAGCACATACGCCTAGTTGAGAATGGAAGTACATAGATACAAAAGAAAATGGCATAAACCTTTAGTATTCAATCATTTTTGGCCTCTCACATTTTAGTCCAATCTTACTTATTAAAAAAACCATAAAATTAATTTGTGATTTCACGTTTTTATTTAATGAAAAAGTTTATTTTACAAGTGTCACATTTTTAGTTTTTATAAACATTTAGCACTTTGGCGAAATAGTGTCTATTAAAATAACATTATAATGTGATTCATAAGTGGTTTAGGAAATAGTTTAAGAAATAATCCTCGATTCAGAATAAAAAAAGGCTAGAAAAAGACAAGCAAAACATGAAGAATGTCTATAGATATTACCCAGATTGACGTGTTTGTGTGTGCATGGAGATTATTCCATTATGAAACATCCATTAAAAGTTGTGTATGCCTTTTCAATTTTTTGTTTTTAAGCATTTACCTTCTTATGTGTATCATTACAATTTTGAGATATACCTCCACATGCCCACTTTTTCACTTGTACTTTTTATTTTAAAAAAAGAAAGTTTAAACACTAATTATTTAATTTCAAGTAGAATAAGGAAGTTTAAATGAACATTAAAAAATATTTTAATTCATGCTTCTAAATAAATATATATTATTTTCTAAATCTAAAATACGGCCATGTTAAGTTGTCACGTTTGATGCATGATTATTAAAACATCTCATTTTCATCATAACACCTCTTTAGTGCAGCCGCAAACGTAATTACTCGATCAAACCGAACTTTTATTCCCGTCGTTTGTAATATAATTTCGTTATGACTTCCTTAGTGAAAATTAAAAAACTGAGAATATTTATTAAATAAAAAATATGCATTAAAACACAAACGTTGAGTGATCATAGAACATATATATAAGCATAGGGTAAATTGAGAAACATAGACAAAATAATGAAATATCATTACCTAGGATTAAAAAAAATATTTTTTTTTAAACTTTATGATATCCACACCTTTTGTCATCCATGATTACAATCTATGTGAAAGTACTTTTCACACGAACTAGACAATTTCGTATTTCTTGCATATGCTAATCAAGTAATGGTGCAACCAGACTAGATATCAAAAACTTAAGGACAATAATTCAAAGAAGACATAATTTGCCCTTAAAAGCTTGGAGCCATATAAACTTTGCATGTCGCATTATAAAACTTAAAAGCTTATAAATGAACCGAATTGAATTTCAAATAATATTCTTCTAGAACAAGTCACGGGTTCCCCTTGAGTGATACACAACCTTGAATGGACCCGTCAAGAAGTGAAACCATATGATGAATAGATTATTACAACTTTGGCTATTATGTATTCCTTAATCATATATATGAACTTAGGGATATATTATTGTAGTCTAACTAATTCATAAATTTCATGCAAAGTACGTATTCTCCATCTCGAAATAGATTAGCATGGATCAAATTTTAATTAATGTGGTGCAATTGGGGTAGTCTAGTGTTGTGTGCATGGCTGGATATGACTCACGGGCCATGGCTCAAGTGGGGTTACGGTTGCAGCTTGATGATGATTAAAACCTGTCATTCCATCTATATATGCTTTACTACTTCCTTTCTTTTCTTGGACCCACGGTTTGTAAGCAAACAACGATGTCAAGATCGGGTAAGACAGGAGGGTTTTTGTGAACATGCCTCGCGTACTACAAGGAATAAGAGCTATAGTGGGGACAAAATTCATAGCTATAGCGTAGAAAAGTCGTTGCAACAAGCTACATTAACTATGTTTAGTCACCAACGAGTTGTCGCTATAACTTCGTCGTAGAACGTCCAAAAACTTGTCGAAATAAATATAGTTTGCTATGCGATGCATATATAGCGACGACATGTTGTCCCTAATAGGTTGTTTGGAAATATCAGAAGACAAAATAAAAAAAACAAAGACTTTATTAATAAACCGGAAAACATAACGCTCTTTTCTTGTAGTGACTTTCACGACTCTTTTCTTATCAATGAATAAACCTGAAAACAACCATGTGATTATATATAATAAGACTAGAAAAAATCAAAATAGAATTTGCCAAACTCAAATAATTATAAGAGTTAAAGTGTTTTCTTTCATCCATGTGGCTTAATAAAAACTGTCATTTTAATATACAGGTTTAAATCTTAGTATTTGAATACAAATATTGTTTTAAAAATTATCATTTGAATTCGTTTAGCCCACCTAATTTACATAATTAACATTTCCATTAAACTTTCGTACTTTAGTCAAAATAATTATAAAATAAAGTGTCTGGTTTTATACATTCAATCTTTTTAGGTAATTACAAAAGATGAATTCTTACCTCCAAAATCAATTTCTTTCGTTCCCATAATCAACAGCAAACATAGTAATCACAATCTCAAATACATCCCTAGAATCAATTGCAAATAATGTTTGAGAAACTTTGGTGCGTTGGCCTAACGACGACTTTGATCCACATGAGTTTTACCGTAAGTTGTTTATCGCCACCATATGTCACATCCCGGCGGAAGCGTGAAATGCTTGGGTGTGACTCGTTAGCTCAAAACGCATTGATTATCACAACATATAAATCACAGCAATAACTTAATATTAATTTCATTAGTTTATAGGATTACATGATACAAAATTTAGTCTAACGTTCTAGACTTTAATACATTTGTAATCCTAGCCAAAACATATCTTCAACATATCACATATCTTCAGCTAATAGTGAACGTGAATGTCCACGTAAAGGCTGAAGTCAAACAAGTCAATAGTCAACCATATACACAGCTTCCCTAGGTAGCCGTGCCGATCACTATACATGTTGAAGGAATACACGAGATTATAATACATGTTGCTGACCTGAAAAAGCATACTCAAAACAGTCAACAAATAGTTGGTGAGAACATAGGTTTAATAAATATAAATTATTTTGAATTGATGCAATATAATCAAACTCACAACCAAACCTACAAGCATATGTCAAGTGATTCATAACTGTCAAATACAAATCACATAATCAAATAATATAACACCGTTGCCCTCATATCAGCTTGTGCAGGTTGACATTTCCTAAGTAGCGCTACCTATATTATATGACGGTTTCTCATCCGAATTACTGGTTGTGTCAATATGACAGTAACAAATCCAAAATTTCTCAAAAATGCATCCAATTCAATACAAAACAGTATGCTTTTTTCCTCAAAAATTATAAATCAAAAGGGGGCTATGTTAGTCACCTTAATTCCAGCCAATAAGTTAAACAATTCCTATAAAATAATTATTTGTTAGAATAAATCTAATTTCTTTAAAATTTTCAGCATTTAAATCACAAAAATTGTCAAAATTATACTTTGATAGTTCCTGTCATTCAAAAATTACAAAAATTTACCAGTCTAATCATTCTGAAATCTATATTATCTCATAAAATTTTAGATTAACGACTCATAACAGAAAAATTTCTAGAATTTTCACAATTTTCATATAAATTGACAGAAATAGTAAAACATCACTAAAAATTCCCAAATTCATACACACTATTCTATTCTAAATTTTATATTTTATGTAAAGTTTTCATAATTTATTTCACTGTTTTGCTGTTTCCTTTTATTTTCTATTTACAGAATGTTCTAAAATATAAAACTCGATCATATATATGAATTAAATCACGAAATTTATTCAGGAATTCCTATAAAACATATGGGTTATTATATAATTTTTCCAGATTTTTATCAGCTTCGGAGCTTCATTTTAAAATTTTTCTTCCATTTTCTTGAATTAATTATATAAGTTAATTTACCCAATTTTATTATACCAAAATTTACAGATTACTACTTCTAATATTTCTCAGCAAGTTCCTAATTTTATTCCCACAATCACAATCATTTAGATACTCAATCTAATTCATCAAGAATATATATAGGTTTTTAACCTTTTATTTGAAATCTTTTGTTTAAATCCTTGGTTTATATATAAAACTTTTAAGTTTTCAGCTCTTGAACCTTATTTCTAACTGATTTTAAATAGAATTAGGTGTTTATGAGTCCTTGAATATCCTTGATGATTTAGTTTTCACAAGTTGGTATGTATATATATATATATATATTTATATATATATATATATATATATATATATATATATATATATATGTGTGTGTGTGTGTGTGTGTGTGTGTGTGTGTGTTTATTGAAACACATATTCATTTCTTAATCTTGATAGTTAGATGTTTTAGAAATCTAACCTTGATTGTTTGAAGATAACAAAGAGATTGACTTGGTTGAATTCTTGATAATCCGGATGAGGAGATGGTCCTTGATGTTTGATCTCAATTAGTTGATGATGAACAAAGGGTGGTGATGATGTTTGGTTGTCATGGTGACCGAGAGGGGGAGTAGAAGGTGGCGGTATTGGTTGTTATTCGGGAACCGAGAGAGAGAGAGTTGGGAGAGAGGTCGAGAGGTGGTGGTGGCGGTTGTGGTGAGTTGTGTTCGAAGGTGATGATGGTGGAGATCCATCGGCCGAAGGTTAAAACACTAGGAAGATCATCATGATCTTCATTATTACCTCTAATCATTAGGTTGGTGAGGTGTGATTTTAGAGCTAGGTGTCAAGCTTAACTGAGTGCTTAGTGTCCAATGTGCTAGGTGTCATGATCTCATGCTAATGACATTCTTAAGTATTAAGTTATTATTAGTTGGTTTAATTAGTTGCTTAATCTTTGTCTTAACACCTTAAGTGAGCCGAGTTTAGGTTAAGTTTGATAGGTTAGTTTAAGTGTTTATGATTAGTTTAGTTTTGTTGTTGATATTAATTCTTTCATAGGTTAATTTGTTTGGTAATGTTTGATTTTAGTTTATTAAATGATAGATGAGAACATTTATCAATCAAGTAACTAATCACTTAGTCTTATGATTTAATAACTAACACACATGGTTCAATAATCACAAAGTTCACAAGTACTCATATACATACACACGTAAATATTCATGCATGCATGCTCACGTAACATATGCATAATAAACACATAAAACTCATAAAGAGTTAGTCAAATAAAACTTACCTTAACAATTCCTCAATAAAGTATAATTCTATAAAATTTTCTTAGAACATTAATTTACCTACCCTTTGGTTTAGGGTCGTCACATTCTCCCCCCGTAAAAAGAATTTCATCCCGAAATTCACTTGCTGTTACCATCAGATGATGTGGAGGGTTTATCTCTATGATTGCCCTTTTTGTTTATGTTAACCTCAAATAGAGAAGGATATTTTATTTTGATCTCATCTTCCCTTTCCCATGTAAATTCAGGTCCTCTTTTTGAATTCCATCTAACCTTTACGATTGGAATCTTACTTCTCCTCAAACTTCTGATTTCTCTATCCATGATTTCTATTGGTTCTTCTACAAAATAAAGTTTCTTCTACCTTGGTTTCTTGTAATGGAACTCTTAATGTCTTGTCAGTCAAACATTTCTTTAAGTTGGATATGTGAAAGGTGTTATGTATTTCACTTAATTCCTGAGGTAAATCTAGCTTATAAGCTACAGGACCAATTCTATCTATTACCTCAAAAGGGCCAGCATACCTAGGGCTCAGCTTATTTCTTTTTCCAAACCTAACGATTCCCTTTGTTGGGAATACCTTCAAATATACTCTATCTCCTATTTGAAATTCTAAAAGTTTTCTTCTTTTATCAGCATAACTTTTCTGCCTATCACGTGCTGCTTTTAACCTATTCTTAATTTCGCTGATTTTATCAGTTGTCTCCTGTATGAGTTCTGGCCCTAAGTTGCCTATCTCCTACCTCATTCCAACAAAAAGGTGACCTACACTTTCTTCCATATAAAGCTTCAAATGGAGCTGCTCCTATACTGGCATGATAGCTATTGTTATAAGAAAATTCTATCAAAGGTAAGTGTATATCCCAGTTACCCCCAAAATCTAATGCACAAGCTCGCAACATATCTTCCAACGTTTGAATTGTTTTCTCACTTTGTCCATCTGTTTGTGGGTGATATGCCGTACTTAAGTTTATTTGAGTTCCTAAAGCTTTGTGTAAAGTCTGCCAAAACCTTGAAGTAAATCGACTGTCTCTGTCTGATATAATCGAAATTGGTACTCCATGTCTAGACACAATTTCCTTCATGTAGATCCTTGCTAATTTCTCCATCTTATAATCTTCTCTAATTGGCAAGAAGTGAGCTGACTTAGTCAGTCTGTCTACTATAACCCATATTGTGTCATACCCACTTACTGTTTTGGGTAATTTGGTTATAAAATCCATGGTAATCTGGTCCCATTTCCATTCGGGAATTTCTGGTTGTTGCAAATATCCTGAAGGTTTTTGATATTCAGCCTTTAGCCTAGAACAGATATCACATTTTTCTACGAATTCTGCAACAGATTTCTTCATTCCTGGCCACCAATATTGGTTTCTTAAATCTTTATACATCTTATTATTTTCTGGATGTACTGAATACCTAGACTTATGCGCTTCCCTTAGAATGGTTTCTCTAAGCAGATCATTATCTGGAATCCAAATTCTTCCTTCAAATCTCAAAATTCCATCTGACATAACTTCTAGGTCTTTATACTGCCCTATCACTATTCTTACTTTATCTTTTTGTTGGGCTTCTAGAATTTGACTTAATAAATTCAAGCGTAATTCCATTCTCATGACACGGACTCGTAATGGCTTGGTTCTTTCTTTCCTGCTTAAAGCATCAGCCACTACATTTGCTTTTCCTGGATGATATTTAATCTCACAATCATAATCACTTAATAACTCTACCCACCTTCTCTGTCTCATATTCAACATCTTTTGATCAAATATGTGTTGCAAACTCTTATGGTCTGTATAAATTATGCACTTGGTTCCATATAAATAATGCCTCCAAATCTTAAGTGTAAATACTACAGCTCCTAGTTCCAAATCATGGGTTGTATAATCTTTCTCACTTCCTTTGAGTTGTCTTGATGCATATGCAATTACCTTATCTCGTTGCATTAAAACACATCCGTAACCTTGATGCGATGCATCACAGTATACTACAAAATCATCGGTACCATCTGAAAGAGCTAAAATAGGAGCACTGCATAACTTATTTTTCAAGAGTTCAAATACAACATTCTGTTTTTCTCCCCAAACATATGGCTTATTTTTCTGTGTTAATTCTGTTAAAGGTTGAGCTATTCTCAAGAAATTTTCTATAAACCTTCTGTAATATCCAGCCAAACCTAAGAATTGACGTACCTCAGTTGGTGTTGTTGGAACTTCCCACTTTTTAATAGCTTCAATCTTTGTTGGGTCTACTTGAATTCCCTCTTGGTTAACTACATGTCCTAAGAACTGTACTTCTCTTTTCCAAAATTCACACTTAGAGAACTTGGCATATAATTCTTCCTTTCGAAGTAATTCCAACATCAGCCTTAAGTGCTTTTCATGTTCTTCCTTACTTTTAGAATAGATTAAGATATCATCTATAAAGACTATGACAAACTTATCTAAGTAAGGTTTACATACTCTATTCATTAAATCCATAAACACTGCTGGAGCATTAGTTAATCCAAATGGCATTTCAAGAAATTCATAATGACCATATCGAGTCCTAAACGCAGTCTTGGGTATATCTTCATCTCGCACCCTTAACTGGTGATATCCTGATCTTAAGTCAATTTTTGAAAAATAACTAGATCCTTGCAATTGATCAAATAGATCATCTATCCTGGGAAGAGGATACCTATTCTTAATATTGAGCTCTCTATAATTAATGCACATCCTAAAAGTTCCATCTTTCTTCTTTACAAACAGAATTGGAGCTCCCCAAGGTGATACACTGGGGCGTATAAATCCCTTATCTAATAGCTCCTGAAGTTGATTCATTAATTCTTTCATTTTCGTTGGTGCCAAACGGTACGGAGACTTAGCAATAGGTGCAGTTCCTGGTACTAACTCAATCTTGAATTCTACCTGACGAGGGGGTGGCAATCCTGGTAATTCATCAGGAAATACCTTTCGATATTCTCTAATAATGGGAACATCTTCTAAGTTCTTCTTATCTAATTTTGTATCAACTACATGGGCTAGAAACGCTAAACATTTCTTTCTCAAATATTTCTGAGCTTTCTTACACGAGACTATTTTCATAGCACCTCTAGGTTTTTCACCATATATGAGAAGACTTTCATTATCTCTAATCAAAGGTATTCTAATCATTCTTTTACCACAGATAATTTCAGCCTGGTTCTTACTTAACCAATCCATACCCACAACAATATCAAAACCTCCTAACTCAATAGGAATCAAATCTATATCAAAACAATGATCATCAAGTTTCAAGATCAGTTAGGGATAACTTCACTAGCTTTTATTATTTTTCCATCAGCTAATTCTATTATATAATTATTTTTCAGTTTTTCTGATGTTAAACCAAGCAAAGGTTTAAATGCATTCGAAACAAAACTACGAGTTGCTCCCGTATTAAATAACGCAGTTGCATACTGATCATTAATGAGAAACGTACCCGTCACGACATCTGGTTCTTGTCGTGCTTCTTCAGCTTGTAGTACAAAAGCTCTACCACGTGGATTGTTTGGGTTCATTGGAGCCTTTCCTTTCAACTCGAGACACTTATTGCGAAAATGATTCTCATTTCCACACTGGTAACAAACTGGTTTAGGGTTCGTGGGTTCCTTACATTCCCTTGATAGGTGTCCTTTCTTTTTGCAATTATAACAAATCACCATCATGCACTTACCATTATGATGTCTTTTGCAAGTATTACACCATAATTGACCCTCTATCTGCGGCCTTCTTTCTTGAGCAATCCCCGTGAAGTTCCTTACTGGATTTCTGTTTATCTTCTTATGTTGGTTTCCTCCTAATTATCCTCCTGAGCTGTTGTTGTTCCTTTTTCTCTTTTCTCCAACCTTTGAATTAGACAATGATCCATTCCTTATCATTTCATCAGTCAAGCTTCTTGATAACGTTACTGCATCCTGAAAAGTCTTAGGCATTGCTGACTTAACCATTCCTTTTATATGTGGTACTAAACCCTAAATATATCTTCCTATCCTTTTGGCTTCTGGTGTTACTAGATGTGGTACTAACCTAGATAACTCATTATACCTATCAGTATATTCCTGATGTGCTGCTCCCTTCATTTCTAGTGCTAAGAATTCTACTTCTATCTTTTCTATTTCATTATAAGGACAATATTTCTCAATGACTAGGTTTTTAAATTCTTCCCAGCTTAATCCATTCATAACATTCCTTCCCTTAGTTTGAACTTCCATCTTCCACCAGGACTGTGCTTCTCCTTTCAAAGAATGCGAAGCAAACAGGGTCTTGCAATCATCAGCACACTCACTAATGTCTAATACAGACTCCATTCCTTCTAACCAGCGTAGTGCTTGTACTGCTCCTCCTTTTCCATTGAAGTCCTGAGGTCTACAAGACATAAAAGTCTTATAAGAATATCCCTTTTTAATTCTGCCTATAGCTTCTTCCTCACGGTTTTCTATTTCATTGGTATTTCCTGGTTCTTCATTTCCAGGTGGTGCACTTCCAAGGTTAAAGTTCTGTTGGAGTTGAGCTACTAACGTAGGTATTGCAGCTTCCAATTGCTGTGTTACTATTCGAGAAATTCTTTCATTCTCGTTTACAGTGGTATTTACTAATGGAGGTTCTTCTCCTAATCTAGTCCTTGGTCGTCCAACACGGTTAGTCCTGCGTACAGGTTGAGTATCTCTTCTTGGCGGCATTTTTCACTACATATTATTATACTAATATCACATGAAATTTCATTCAATTATAACATAATTCTTAATACATACAATATTTTATTTATTTCACATATATTAAGGTAGTCATATAACAAATTAGGGTTCCTATAATCCTAATTTCCCCAAACCCTGTTCCATATCTTAGTGAAGATGCATTTGCTTCCTTCCTTTATTTCTTGGACATCTGTTTGTATCATTCGGATTTCTCGTCGTATCTTCTTAACCTTTTTAAGAATCTGGTTGGCTGTCTTTATCTGACATTTTTCCAACCTTTTTCTCTTGATTCCTTTCTCTTTAGCAGCATCGGGTCGGGTTATGGGTGTTATGTCTAATGTCGAGGGGAGGGTTTCTAGATTCTCATCTTCTGGCTCTTGAGCTTTCTTGATCAGAAATTTCTTACCACGTCGTACACTTTTTCTAGGGGTCTGGATTGTATAGCCTCCTATAGCTACTGGTGCACGTCGGACATAAAACTTTGGCGCGGTTTGGATCCGGGTCTCAGGCTGGGATGGTTCTTTGTTAAGGTCCTGGTGTTTCGAATGACCAGTTTCGATACGGTAGCTATCAGAATTATAAATACTCATACTACAAAAATTTCTTTGCAAAATTCAATTCATACTATCATAAGTCAAAACAATCAGTCACATAATTCACAGAATTTTATATTCACATATTCAATCAAAATTCAATTCATACTATCATAACAAAAAAAATTCATCAGTCACATAATTAACTTGAATTTCATATTCATTCATATTCAATCATAAATATTTCAAACAATAAAAATTCATTATTGTCTAAACATAAACTTGATTTCATAAATTCATGAAAGAATATATATAGATATCCTTTTTATCATGTTTTCAAATTTGGTGATCATATGAGCTTATGGTTATAGTCTAGGTATTTCCTAATAATACCTAATTCTTTATAACCAATGGCTCTGATACCAACCTGTCACATCCCGGCGGAAGCGTGAAATGCTTGGGTGTGACTCGTTAGCTCAAAACGTATTGATTATCACAACATATAAATCACAGCAATAACTTAATATTAATTTCATTAGTTTATAGGATTACATGATATAAAATTTAGTCTAACGTTCTAGACTTATACATTTGTAATCCTAGCCAAAACATATCTTCAACATATCACATATCTTCAGCTAATAGTGAACGTGAATGTCCACGTAAAGGCTGAAGTCAAACAAGTCAATAGTCAACCATATACGCAGCTTCCCTAGGTAGCCATGCCGATCACTATACATGTTGAAGGAATACACAAGATTATAATACATGTTGCTGACCTGAAAAAACATACTCAAAACAGTCAACAAATAGTTGGTGAGAACATAGGTCTAATCAATATAAATTATTTTGAATTAATGCAATATAATCAAACTCACAACCAAACCTACACGCATATGTCAAGTGATTCATAACTGTCAAATACAAATCACATAATCAAATACTATAACACCGTTGCCCTCATATCAGCTTGTGCAGGTTGACATTTCCTAAGTAGCGCTACCTATATTATTTGACGGTTCCTCATTCGAATTAATGGTTGTGTCAATATGACAGTAACAAATCCAAAATTTCTCAAAAATGCATCCAATTCAACACAAAACAGTATGCTTTTTCCCTCAAAAATTATAAATCAAAAAGGGGCTATGTTAGTCACCTTAATTCCAGCCAATAAGTTAAACAATTCCTATAAAATAATTATTTGTTAGAATAAATCTAATTTCTTTAAAATTTTCAGCATTTAAATCACAAAAATTGTCAAAATTATAATTTGATAGTTCCTGTCATTCAAAAATTACCAAAATTTATCAATCTAATCATTCCAAAATCTAAATTATCTCATAAAATTTGAGATTAACGACTCATAACAGACAAATTTCTAGAATTTTCACAATTTTCATATAAATTGGCAGAAATAGTAAAACATCACTAACAATTCCGAAATTGGTACAAACCGTTCTATTCTAAATTTCATATTTTATGTAAATTTTTCATAATTTATTTCACTTCTTTTATGTTTCCTTTTATTTTCTGTTTACAGAATGTTCTAAAATATAAAACTCGATCATATATATGAATTAAATCACGAAATTTATTGAGGAATTCCTATAAAATATATGGGTTATTATATAATTTTTCCAGATTTTTATCAGCTTCGGAGCTTCTTTTTAAAATTTTTCTTCCATTTTCTTGAATTAATTATATAAATTAATTTACCCAATTTTATTATACCAAAATTTACAGATTACTACTTCTAATATTTCTCAGCAAGTTCCTAATTTTATTCCCACAATCACAATCATTTAGATATTCAATCTAATTCATCAAGAATATATATAGGTTTTTAACCTTTTATTTGAAATCTTTTGTTTAAATCCTTGGTTTTTATATAAAACTTTTAAGTTTTCAGCTCTTGAATCCTTATTTCTAACTGATTTTAAATAGAATTAGGTGTTTATGAGTCCTTGAATATCCTTGATGATTTAGTTTTCACAAGTTGGTATGTATGTATATATATATATATATATATATATATATATATGTTTATTGAAACACATATTCATTTCTTAATCTTGATAGTTAGATGTTTTAGAAATCTAACCTTGATTGTCTGAAGAGAACAAAGAGATTGACTTGGTTGAATTCTTGATAATCCGGATGAGGAGATGGTCCTTGATGTTTGATCTCAATTAGTTGATGATGAACAAAGGGTGGTGATGATGTTTGGTTGTTATGGTGACCGAGAGGGGGAGTAGAAGGTGGCGGTATTGGTTGTTATTCGGGAACCGAGAGAGAGAGAGTTGGGAGAGAGGTCGAGAGGTGGTGGTGGCGGTTGTGGTGAGTTGTGTTCGAAGGTGATGATGGTGGAGATCCATCGGCTGAAGGTTAAAACACTAGGAAGATCATCATGATCTTCATTATTACCTCTAATCATTAGGTTGGTGAGGTGTGATTTTAGAGCTAGGTGTCAAGCTTAACTGAGTGCTTAGTGTCCAATGTGCTAGGTGTCATGATCTCATGCTAATGACATTCTTAAGTATTAAGTTATTGTTAGTTGGTTTAATTAGTTGCTTAATCTTTGTCTTAACACCTTAAGTGAGCCGAGTTTAGGTTAAGTTTGATAGGTTAGTTTAAGTGTTTATGATTAGTTTAGTTTTGTTGTTGATATTAATTCTTCCATAGGTTAATTTGTTTGGTAATGTTTGATTTTAGTTTATTAAATGATAGATGAGAACATTTATCAATCAAGTAACTAATCACTTAGTCTTATGATTTAATAACTAACACACATGGTTCAATAATCACAAAGTTCACAAGTACTCATATACATACACACGTAAATATTCATGCATGCATGCTCACGTAACATATGCATAATAAACACATAAAACTCATAAAGAGTTAGTCAAATAAAACTTACCTTAACAATTCCTCAATAAAGTATAATTCTATAAAATTTTCTTAGAACATTAATTTACCTACCCTTTGGTTTAGGGTCGTCACACTATAGTCGCTATCGTCGTTGCAATTTTAACTGTAATCGATCCTACTGTTTGATTTAGTGTTTTACCCCTATTGTGCATTGTTCTTGATTTGATGATTTTATCCTATATATGGGTAAAATTATATAACTATGAAGAATTGGCTGAAATAGGTCAGTATTTTTGGTTTAATAGTCATGGTATTTTTACTAGTTTTCTTGCATCACATAAATGTTTAATTTAAAATGTATGGTTATAAAATGTATGGCTATGATGTTTGGTGCTTTATATTTATGATTCATGAAATTTTAAAGTTATAGTGTTTATTTTTGTTATTTTTATGATTATTGGTGTTTTTGTGATATGACTTGCTTGTTTATTTTTATTTTGTGAAATATGCTTCAAATAGCTAGAGAGGAGACGGTTTTAGGTGAGTATTCGTAGATTTTATTATATCTAACAGGTGGAGTTAAATCATAATGATGATTACCTAAAAAGATTGCACTCATAAAACTCGATCATGTAGTTAGTTCTTTATTTTGTAATTATTTGGACTTAATAACCTTAAAGTGGGGAAGGTTTAACAAAAATGTTAATAGTGTTAATTAAATACAGTCAAATAAATTCAAATAACAATGTATATGAAACCTTTGAATATAAACGATAAAGTTTCAAATTTTCAATTTAAAAAATAATTTTTGCCAAACCATAAAGATAAAAAAACACTTTAACTCTAGTTATAAACTAGTAGAAAACATAGACACTCAATTGTCTTTTTTTTCTTTTAACTTGATCGGCTCCTCAAATTTAAGAGAATACAATTATGCAACACGGTTTTTATATCTCTCTACTCTAATAAAAGGGTAAATGAGGGAGACACTTGTTATCATCACATTTCTCCTCAATAAATTTTTCCCACCTCCCTCTCTTATTTAATAATTACTATAATTACTTATAATATTTTTTAGTTTTTATAAACTAAAAATACTTTTAATAAACTTAAGAAAAGTTCTTTATATTAATATTATTTATAAAAAAATAATTTTTTATAAAACAATAAAAAAATTTAAAACATGGTGTTTTTAAAAACTAAAATATTTATAGATAAAAAATAATTAAAATTAAAAGTTATAATAATAAAAGTTTTTTAACACAGTTTGTTTTATAACAAAATGTGTAAGTTTTTTAAACAAAAAGTTTACAAGGTTAATGTCATTATTTTATTACTTATATCCTTACTAATATGTAATTTCAATTTTATCTTATCTTAAAATATCGTTTTATAATTAATAAAATTTTATTTAATTTAATATTTTATTTATTTAACCCGTATAACGTATGGGTTACTAAAACTAGTTACGAATATATTTTTATGTATCGGTTGTTCCTTAAAAGCCTTAATTCTTTACATTGATTTTGCTTTAAAGCATTAATTTGAATTTATTGAAATTAAAAGCACTACTTTTTCTTTGATTTTTTGGTCGAATTTTATTTAGCTAGTTTAAAACTAACTTAATTTGTGTTAGTATAATTAAATTCAATTGATGATAAAACACTTAGAGAATTGTTAGGTCTTGATTTTAAAACTAAGGATTCTATTATAGTGAAGATAGCTGTTTTGAAGAAGATTAGATTTAAAATTATTACCCTGATAAACAGAGGTACATATAGAAAAAAAAAAACTTATAGTTTATTAACTTGATTAAATTATTTTAATACAAGAATTGCTAAAAAAAATATACATCATGATCATTTCTTACATGGTATGTAGTAAAAACAGAAAAATATTATTTTTTATTAACTTGGTTAAATTCTTTAGATTAAATTTATTTTGATATGATCAGTGGTTAGCATGATTTTTTATTCTACAGTTACAAAAAGCTTTGGCTAAATTTTCTTCATTTTATGTTTGGGGTTGAATTTTCCTGGTAGCCCTCCAAAACATCAAAATCCAAGCTATTTTTTCAATTTTTCTTGTGTTTAACTTTAAAAAGATGGAATACTACTGATTTAACACTTTGCAAAGACCTTTAGCGTATTTGACATGTACTTTTTAACATCTAAAAAAGAATGAAAATCGAGTCAAAAGATATTATTAATATTACCTATGATGCAAACATAATAAAAATGGTCCCGTGAAGGTTAAGAAGATGAATAGAACGCATTGCCTTACACTCAATCCATCTATACATACATACATCCATCTTATTATTTCATATTACATGACAAAACCATATAACTCCAAACCGATGGCCGGCAACCCTCACATGCCACCAAATTCCAACACCATCATCATCATCATCATCACCATCATCATCATCATCATCATCATCTCCTTTATAACATTTCAGACACAAAATCACCATTTCAAAACTCCTCTGCAAACTGTTCATTTCTGTGCTTCTATACACTAATTGTAGCCTTCCTTCAATTCATGCACCATCGTTTTCTCAGGAAACTAAAGCTGTTTTGCCCTTAACCGACATACCTATTCTTTACCACTTTTGAATCTTCAAGAATGATATCCCACATTGATCCGTCTATTTCGTTTCGATTTCTACACTAATAATGTTATGTTTTATGTTTCATATCCCAACATATAATAGTAACCACACCTACCACTTGTTAGTGAAGTCACCATCTCTCTTTATCATTATACTCTCTCTTATCTCTCTCTCATTCTCATGATGCAGTTTACTGAAACACTACCTTCTAACTCACTTCATCAGACCACTAAACCATGCCAAACCTTCTCTCCAATGAACCCAAACCACCACGCCCATCGCACCCGACCCTGGCCCGGGTTCCCGGTGTTCCCAGCGCCTAACAAGGCGCTGGGAACGTTTGGCGACGCCAACTGCATGGAGCAGTTGCTCGTCCGTTGCGCTAATGCAATCGAGAGCAACGACGCCACGCTCTCTCAGCAAATCCTGTGGGTGCTTAACAACATCGCCCCATCGGATGGTGACTCGAACCAGCGGCTAACCTGTGGGTTCCTACGGGCGTTGATCGCTCGCGCTGCGAAGACGGGGACTTGCAAGATGCTGACCGCTGCGCTTTCGAGCTCGAATATCACCATTCAGACGCATAAGTTTTCGATCATTGAGCTTGCTAGCTTTGTGGACTTGACCCCATGGCATAGGTTCGGGTTCACTGCGGCTAATGCTGCTATACTTGAAGCCATTGAAGGGTACTCTAGTGTTCATATAGTCGATTTGAGTCTTACGCATTGCATGCAAATCCCAACTTTGATCGATGCAATCGCCGGAAAATCCGACGGACCACCGCTTGTGAAGCTCACGATCGCCGGAGCCACCGAGGATGTACCGCCGATGCTGGATCTTTCATACGAAGAGCTTGGGGTTAAATTGGTTAACTTTGCTCGATCAAGAAACATAATCTTGGAGTTTGCTGTAATCCCTTCAACTTCTTTAGATGGATTCAGTTCGTTGATCGAACATCTAAAGATTCAAACGCTAGTTCATGGGAACGAAACCCATGAAGCACTTATAATAAACTGTCATATGATGCTCCATTACATACCAGAAGATCAAGCCACAGCAACGTTAACGACGCCGTTTTCGTTTGAAGATTCGACACCAAGATCGATGTTCTTGAAGCAAATCAGAAGCTTGAATCCCACCCTTGTAGTATTAGTAGATGAAGATGCAGATTTCACATCAAATAACCTGGTGTGCAGATTAAGGTCAGCTTTTAATTACTTATGGATTCCATATGATATAGTGGACACTTTTTTACCCAAGGGAAGCCAGCAGCGGCAGTGGTATGAAGCAGATATCTGCTGGAAGATAGAGAATGTGATAGCCCAAGAAGGGTCACACAGGATAGAGCGGCTCGAGCCGCGAGGGCGGTGGGTCCAGCGGATGAGGAACAGTGGGTTCCGCGGGGTCGGGTTCGGTGAAGATATTGTGGCTGAGGTGAAAGGGATGTTGGATGAACATGCAGCTGGATGGGGGTTGAAGAAAGAAGATGATGATGTTGTTCTTACATGGAAAGGACATAATGTGGTATTTGCAACAGCTTGGGTACCAACGTGATATGATACTTTGAATTGACTCATATTTGTGATCTTATTTTGGTAAGTAGATCGATTTAATCTTACTAGATCAATATTGTTTCTTTTTGTTGTTGTTGTTAGCAATTAGCATGTCGATTTTTAAGAACGTTAAGTTGGTGACTGTTTTAGGCTAATAATTAACATATTTAATGATCATATATCAGATATTTATGTATTTTTCTTCCTTTCATGAGTAAACCAAAGGCTGGAATCTCTTCGCTATAAGTCGATCAACATATATCCGTATATTCTATGTTACTGAGTACGTTTGTTTGTTTAGATTGTCGTATGTTGGAGCATGGGTTACTTTTGCAGCCATGTAACCTAAATATTATTATTTCAGGGTCAATCTCTATCTATTTTCTGGTTTAACCTAGTGATCACCGAGTCAAGACTATGCATATTATTCCTACTCATGCATGGATTGTTTTATAACGAAGAAATAATTAGACTTTTGTTCGAATTTAGCCAAGTAATGCCATATAAAACTAACTATAACTGATCATTATATAATATTCATTAAGAAATTTTCAGGAACTGCTTGTAAACTGATCTAGCTTGGGTGCACTTGATTTTGCATTCAAGAATGTAGCACGATATCGACAACTTTTGTTACGCCATTGACGTACTCGATTAAATACTTGCAGGATCACATGAACCGGTGTGACAATTTCGTGGTGGCTTCTGTCAATAACTATCACGATGTTCGCGCTAAGTCTTCATCATATCATCCTTTAATCCTTCTTGCATAGCACTAGATTTTGCATTAACATCCACCATCGTTATATTGAACTCTAATTTGTCTAATCCATGTGAAGTACACTGTGTTATAGTTACAAGTCAAAACTTATGTTCATTTGTTTGTTTGTAACTGTGCTGGTTGTGAAGCAAAGGCCACATCGAGATCTAAAGCCCAAAACATAGGTCATTGGTCGGGGGTTTTGAGAATTTATAGTTGCAAAACTGTCTATTGACTCGTCACATACCACATTACCACGGTTCATGAAGTTTTCTTAGGAAGTTAGGATATTTAAGTTCGAGTCTGTTAAACAATAGTAACATGATTGATGTTATTACAAAGGGCAAATTTAAAGTTCTTTTAATTCATCTTCTACTTATCTTATATTTTTTGTTACTAGTTTTACTAAACTCGCGTATTACAGGATGAATATAAATATTAAATATAATGAAAATTCATCAATTTTAAAACCATTTAAAAAACTTGTTTTTTTAAAAAAATTTCTTATTATAACTCCAATTTGTAATTATTTTTTGTTTATAAAGAATTTAAAAACATCAATTTTAAAATATTTCATATTGTTAAAAAGTTTGATGTTTTAGATAAATTTATTATTTTATAAAAAAATTTTACTTTAGAAATAATATTGATAAAAGATTTTTTTTTTTTTTGTAATTTATAAGAAATATTATGTTTAATCTAAAAAAGAGTTAAATAATATTATTACTAATTAATATGATTATTATTATGAGAAATAAGTGAGAAAATTTTTGTGATGGGAATGTGATGGTGCCATTTTTATTTTTAGTTACTCTTTTATTAAAGTAAGTAGATTATTTCATTATAAATACAAGATCTCCAGCGATTTGGTAAGGACTAAGATTCGCAGCGAGTCGCCAAGAAGAGACAATTCGAGAGTCTAGCAATTCTACTTCAAAAATCTAATACAAAGGGTACGTCTAAATTAACAGGAACGATATCTTGTTAGCGGTGTTGGGTTGTTGAGATCTTTACCAAATACAGACCCAAGTTCATTTACGGTAATAACTTCTTAAGTAAGCTTTGGAATAATAGCTTCTTGGGTAAGATATATAAACCTTAAATTTCTTTGGCTATACAGATATCATATGTTGTTGTAATCTTCTTGACCACCTTATCAATAACATGCTTTTATTTAAAGGACAACTAATAAAGCCAGGCTACTCGGGGTACCTCAATTGCAAAAAGACATCCCACACACCCACGACCACAAACAACGCTGGGTAGCCCGAGCCCACCAACCATTAATTCCGGGAAATCCCACCACCCGAAGGCTACTACGGTAAAACTCGGTCCACCAACAGCATTTTGCAGCTGGTAGGACTCGAACTGACAACCTCCCCGAAAAGAAAGTGATGAGGTTGCCACTTAACCAAATGGTTTACAACAAAGTAAGCATAATCATACCGATCGAACCACTATAAATCTTCATTTCATCGTTTTTGTATTCTTTCTTTTGTATTGGCTATTGCGAGTGTTTGTGTGATTAGAGAGATCACAGGTTGTAAATGGGACAAACCTCACCGGGGATGGTGAGGGTGTTCTCGGGCTCATCGAGGACGATGAGTCCAAAGGGGGGGTGATTGTGACACCCTGCATATATCCCGCATCGGTCGTGGACAGGAGAGATTCCTGGTTCATAAGGAATGTCCGACCTTTAATATCACCAACGCGTTTTGGGCGTATTGGCTGTGGATGAGAGGAGAACTCCATAGTTAAGCGTGCTCAGGTGGGAGTAATCCAGGGATGGGTGACCTTCCTGAGAAGTTTTCACCCGGGCAACCAAAAGCAAATCCGTGAGCTCCTTGTGGGCAAAGCGGACAATATTGGTGGTACGAGAGGCCGGGTGTTACAGTAAAGAAGAATGAATGGAAGAAAAGTAATGAAACTTGCAATAGCTGCTGAATAACTTCTTTTTACTTTCTCAGGAAAAATTTGCTTTGTCTTCAATAAGTATTGCATGACCGAATAATTCAAAGAAGGGCATAGCGCAGGGCAATCAAATGTTAGACCTCATCTCATCAAGAATAGCATAGACTCACCCTTAAGACTATCATTATATTCTAGGTTTTTCGGGTTAGGTTCCAGTATTGCATATGGTTTATATAATGTTAGTAGTTAAGGCTTTGTTAAGAAGTTACCACGCACGTGCTAAATCTTAGGCTTTCTGTTCTTTGATCGTTTCATTATGCCAGCTAATCCAGTTAACTGATGTTTTTTAGTAAGCTAAGTTGTTCACATAAATCCATCATTTAAACATCATATTGAAAAAAAAAACTTGTTTGGGTGTTTTAAAAGAAATATTGGGGAGACTCATGAAGGGAAAACTGAGTTTGTTTTCATTCAACGTATTGGGAAAAGTAAAAAAATACATGTGAATGATAAAGTGAAAATTTTCATTTTTTTAGTTATGATAAGCATGTTTTAAGTATGGAAAAATTAGTACATTGGAGAATCGAATAATATGTGAAGGAGATAAATGTATATTAAGAAAGATGTTTGAAAAGAAAGAAAAAATCAATGTAACAAGTCAAAAGAAGATCTAGAAAAGAAATATCTAAAAAGGTATTATAATCGACTTGATGATTTTACAACATATCCACAGGAGGAAGTTGGTTTGATTGATCATGAGGAGTGTGATGTTGGTTAAAAAAAATGGAAGAAGTCCACTTTAAAAAAGGAAAGACTGTTCTGGAATCATACCTTGAAGATTTGAATAACAACCCGACTGAAATTTGCGAAGAAAAAAGAAAGAGAGCACGGAATTATGCAAATTACCATATCATCGGTTAGTAACTCTATCTCTCTTGTTAATCTTACATTGGAAAACTATGTTAATTTTTTAAATATCTTGAAAATACACGATCTTGTTATGAAACACAAGTTTGTCATTAAAATTGAATTTGAAAAAAAAATGCAAGAATGGTTGTTAAGGATTATCTTAAAAATTATAATAAATGATATTTTTCCTTCAAAAATGAAAAAACCAGGTTGAAATAAATTTACTAAATTTGATGATGTTTTCACCAAGGCAAATCTCAAAGTTGATTGTTTATTCATTTTCTAGTTGTAATCATATTGTTCTTGTGATTCATTCATTATGAATCCTATTGTACTTACAATCCTATTGTTCTTGTGTCTCATTCACTTTATAGGGTTTCCTCCAAGAAAGATGATTTTCCTTATATTAAATGTTATATTTACCAAATTTTAATCCAAAACAACCAAATATGACTCTTCCTTTACAAAATAAATATATAGTCAAATGATCATTTTAACAAAGTCCTTGGTCAAAATCACCTTGATTTTTCCTTCCATTTATAGCAAGAAACATAAATAACCAACAAAAGCATGAAACATTCACCTACTTTAGTCAGCAACGATCCTTTTGTCTTATAACCAGACCCGACCCAAACCGCTGACTTAACTTAACTGGCACTTACACCTAGGGTAGCCCAAGTTGTTGAGATCTTTAGCAAATATGGGCCCAAGTTCATTTAAGGTAATGATTTCTTAAGTAAGCTTTGGAATTTACAAACCCTAGATTACTTTGGCTATAGATATCATATGTTATTATAATTTTCTTGAGCACCTTATCAACAACATATTTTTTTAAATGGGCAACTAATAAATTCTGATTACCCAAGGTACCCCAATGGCGAAAAGACACCTCAAACGCCCACGAGCACAGATAACGCTAGGTAGCCCAAGCCTGCCAACCATCAATTCCAGGGAAACCCCGCCACCCGAAAGCCATTGCGGCAAAACCAAGGACACCAACAACGTTTTGCTACCGGTAGTACTCAAACTTACAACCTCCCCTAAAAGAAGTAATGAGACTACCACTCAATCAAATGGTTCAATCATACCAATCGAATCACTATAAATCTTCATTTCATCATTTTTTTTTTATTCTTTCTTTAATGTTGGCTGTTGTGAGTGTTTGTGTCATAAGAGAGATCACAGATTGTGCGTGGATCCATCATATAAACATCATATTGAAACAAAAAAACTTATTTGGGTGTTTAAAATAAACATTAGGGACACTCATGAAGGAAAAGATGAGTTTGTTTTCATTCACAGGATTGGGAAAGTAAAAAAACATGTGAATGTGAATGATAAAGTGAAAACATTTTCATTTGTTAGTTATGATAAGCATGTTTTAAGTCCGGAATAAATGAGCACATCAGATAATCAAAGTAATGTGTGAAGGAGATAAATGCATATTAAGAAGAATGTTTGAAAAAAAAGAAAAAATCAATGTAACAAGTCAAAAGAAGATCTAGAAAAGAAATATCTAAAAAGGTCTTACAATCGACTTGATGATTCTATAACATACCCACCGGAGGAAGTTGGTCTGATTTATCATAAGGAGTGTCATGTTGCTTAAAAAATGGAAGAAGTCCACTTAAAAAAAAAAAAAAAAAAAGAAAAGACCATTTTGGAATATACCTTGAAGATTTGAATAACAACCCAACTGGAATTTGTGAAGAGAAGAGAAAAAGAGCATGAAATTATGCAAATTACCATGTCATCGGTTAGTAACTCTATCTTTCTTGTCAATCTTACATTGAAAAACTATGTTAATTTCTAGATATTTTAAAAATACACGATCTTGTTATGAAACACAAGGTTGTCATTAAAATTGAATTTGAAAAGATGCAAGAATGATTTTTTAAGGATTATCTTAAAATTTATGATAAATGGCATTTTTCCTCCAGAAATAAAAAACGAGGTTGAAATAGATTTACTAAATTTGATGTTGTTTTCACCAAGGCAAATATCAAAGTTGATTGTTTATTCATTTTCTACTTGTAATCCTATTGGTCTTGTGATTCATTAATTATGAATCCTATTGTACTTACAATCCTATTGTTCTTGTGACTCATTCACTTCATAAGGTTTCCTTCAAGAAAGATGATTTTCCTTAAATTAAATGCCATATTTACAAAATTTTAATCCAAAACAACCAAATATGACTCTTCCTTTTCAAAAAAAGTAATAGTCAAATGATCATTTTAACAAAATCCTTAGTCAAAATCACCTTGATTTTTCCATCCATTCATAGCAAGAAGCATAAATAGCCAACAAAAGCATGATACATTCACCAACTTTAGTCAGCAAAGATCCTTTTGTCTTCTAACCCGACCCGACCCGACCCGACCCGACCCGACCCGACCCGCTGACTTAACTTGATTGGCACTTACACCTAGGGTAGCCAACCACACACAACTGTCACTCACCACTTCCCTTTTGTGAAAGCGCACGTGTCTTTGACCCTTGATTGAAAAAACCCCCAACTTCACACTTACGAGCCCTAATTTCTCTCATTCAATTCAATCGATCTATCGATTGCAAAATTCAGCTCACATATTCGATTGATCAGGTTAGCTTACTGCTTCTTTATCTCTTTTTCTTGTATATGATCTTTAATTGCGTTTCAATTTTCAGTTTTTTCGAATCACAATTTACACATGACGACGATGATTTGGTTTGTGGTTATTCGTTAGTTGAGATTTGTTTATTGAATATTTGAATATGTTTGTTTGAGTTCAATCGTTGTGTGATTTATGCGAATGAGTGATCAATTCGATAGGGATCGAGTAATTGGAGATGGAGATTCTGGTTGAGTTGATTGTATGTGGGTTTTGATTGTTTTTGCAGAAATCGGTAGTTAAGATTTGTATCATCAAGAACAGTGGAAAGTAAGTTAATGAAGTCGAAAGCGAAAAGCTAGGGTTCCTTTTTGGGATGTTGAGTGTCTCTTTGGTGATGTGGGGTTTGACTTGTTTTGGATTTTGTCATCCAATAACAAAATGCCGTCTGTTCGCGATACTCGAATCGATACTTTTGAGCTAAAGCTTCAGATGGAAAGGAGGATTGGTTCACAAAAGGCTCAAAAGTATTTCGATCTACTCACAAGATTTTTGAGTCTTAAGCTCAAGAAGTTGGAATTCGACAAGCTCTGTGTTGGTTTGA
Organism: Flaveria robusta; assembly: GCA_025506415.1. NCBI lineage: Eukaryota > Viridiplantae > Streptophyta > Magnoliopsida > Asterales > Asteraceae > Flaveria > Flaveria robusta. The sequence continues at coordinate 11,660,436 of CM046466.1, read as the reverse complement.
TAGGTAGAGAGAATATTAGACTTCACAATGAGCTTATTAAGGCGATTGTTATAAATGCTAGTTGTTCCAAGACGCCCCCTCCGAACCAAGTCAAACATGACAGTCAACAGTCTTCTAAAGTTGCTTATGCAGCTCATTCAAGAACTGGGCTTCAAGCTGTATTTCCTCAATCGCCCAAGAGAATTCGAACTCCTAATCTTCGTGAAAGAAAGTTCAAGGATCGCCCGAGTCCTCTTGGTCTCCATGAAAAGACTCAAGAACAACAGAGTGCTACAGAGCTGTTTTCTTTAGGTAGCAAGCCACCAGTTGAAGTTACTTCAGTTGAAGATGGAGAAGAAGTTGATCAGAGTTCTGTAAGCCCTGGAATTCATAGTAGAAGCCCTGTTCGAGCCCCATTTGGTGTCACCATACCCTCCAAGGAAACACGAAAAACGCTCAACATTGGTTCATGTTCAAATTCTCACACTGAAACCTGTCATTACACGGGTCATTTGCCACCCACAAGTTTGTTAGCCAACAGGTTGAAGCACAAGTTGAAAATGAAAGGTTTGGATATCTCTATGGATTGCTCAAATTTACTAAACAACGGGTTGGATTCTTTCTTAAAAAGAGTTATAAAACCAAGTTTGGAGCTTGCTAGTTCAAGGTGTTTAAAATATCCAAACAGACCATTCTCGTTATCCATGTTAGATCTTCGTGTGGCAACTGAGACCAATCCCAAGATTCTTGGGGAAGATTTGCCCATTCAACTTGAAAAAGTTTTGTTTTTTAATTTGGAAGACTCAACTGGCATGCAACAAAGCTGAGATCATAATATGTTTTGGATAAAACGCGATTGTGTTGTATATACAGTTACACGTTTGAGTTTTGATGTTCGAGACTGGGCGGCTAACTGCTGAAGTAGGTACAAGATTTCTGTGATCTTCTTCAGCTGGTATTTATAGCTTATTCTATTTTTTTTTCTGATAAGTCTGTTAATAAATCTTAGATTCTTGAATCTTGAGTTAATAGAGAGGTGTTAGTTATAATCGATTCATTAGCTGTTTACTGATTAACATCTTTTTGATAACTGGGTGGTCGAGTTTGTTGTTTATTACTATGTTATTAACAGTTGAATGAGATTAACTTGAAATCATGAGGTTGATTAGTTTGTTATATAGATCTTGAAGTTCTTATATTGTTTGAATACTGATTGGGCAGTTTGCATTCTATTTCATATCATCCAGACTGATCATTTGGCTGTCACAAGAAAGCATTTTGTATTCTTTATGCATTTTTTAAAACAAAATTAATCCTATTAACTCTACTTTCCTAACTTCAAGGAGTAGTGTTTTGATTGTAATTGTGCAGGAAGTTCAAATAAGGTAATTGGAATTCAAATTGTTGCTTCTATTGTTCTAACAAAATAAACAATATGTTATTAAATACCAACCTATTTTTCTCAGTTATCTGTTTTGGTAATTCTATGTTTTGTCCCGATTTGATGCTTTTATATTAATTTGGTGTATTTTTTTTAATAACAATCTAATCTAATCCTAATACTTTACCATGAGCCCTTGATCTCATAAGGAGTGATTATTTTACACACCTGGGTACCATGGGTCATACGCTCTTTGGTTTCTATTTTGATGTGCTAATTTGGTAATCCAAGACTAGTTAAAGCGGATAAATGTTAACATGACAATTTTACTTTTTGGAGAATTATATAACCATTGTTAATAAATAAGACTTACTTGTAAGTACAAATTGTTTTGGTAAGTATAATCTAATTTATATGTGACAAATGTCTATACATAAAATCTTATAAGTATAATTTGTTTTGGTAATTATAATCTCTTTTATCCCGGGCAGTTAAAGTTCTTTATTAAATGTTTTAGTTTCTTTTGTATTGGTGGATTGGGTGGATGTAAACAAACTCATTTTGCATCCACTATCAATGAAATTGTTGTCAAGTAAGATCATTCTAAAAGTTCAAGACTGCCAATATACGAAATTTTATTAGGATAGAGACCATCATAATGTTCCCTTATTACAAGATAGAAAGGATCACCCACTAGCTTTAAACTTTTATCTTTTTACAATTTTTTGTGAGTGGATGTTGCTTTAAGACTAACTTGATTTTCCCTTGCTTGTTGATCTTGAGTTTGATATAAAATCGTTTATAAATTATCACTTAAGAAACTATTTAGAATTCAGGCTTTTGTCAACTGGAAAAGATGAATCAAAGTATTAAAAAGAAGAGTTGTTTAACTAGATGAGTAAAGAAGAAACTTAAAACTTCATCACCGGTTGAATGGTTGATGTCAAATCCGACCATGCATCAACCGTGTTATGTCTATTACAATACTTTTTCATAAACTTTATTCTTGCCAAAATCTATGGTAGATTAAAATTTGAATAAAAATTAAATATCAAGTATGTTATTTGACTTATTTGACCAACAAGGAATGACGATGACATTTGCTTAAAACGCAACACATTTTTTTTCCTTAAAATGTTACACATTTTTCTTATCGTCCCATTCCTCTTTTGACCCATACTTCTAGAACCTTAAATTCTTTTACAAAATGTTTAAAAAATTATTAAAATCCTGTGAGTTCTTTCAAAATGATTTGAGAGTGAATATTTTCTTTGATAATATTTTCGAACTTTATCAAAACTTGTGTAAATCTTTATAAGTTTATATGAGCTCTTCGTCAGTTTTCATAAAAATTATTTGGTGATTTGGCGATCAATGCACAACGAATTGTGGCATCCACAGAGGTTCCTTGTTTGATCTCGCTTTCAATTTTTTATTTTTATTTTTATTTTTTGCATTTTAAAATTATACATGACATGATCATAGTATCCTCGGTGATTATTGTTCAGCAAAATTCTATGAATTTTGTTTTGTGCTCTTGTGGTGAATCCACAATTGAACCATGACGTTGATGTTAAACCGTTTATTGGAACTACACAATTTTATCGTGAGCTTTAAGGATGATTTTTCCATTAATCCAGAAATTAAGTTATAAACATATAAAGATTTGTGTATGTTGTTCAACTCATAAATTATCATTGTTAGAGCAATCTAAAGAGATTGATTATAATTAGACATGTAAGCAACTAATTAAGTTAAAAAATAAGTCGAGAATAAAGATATGAGACTGTATCAGTGAGGGTGGAATAGATATGTAATTGATGTATTTTGTTTACACCTCTTTATATTTTGATTAACCATTTAACCATACACATCAACTCATATTAAATTTTCACTTGGATATGTTTTTCTAGCATCCATGATATGTTTCTACAACAATGGTAACCATTTTTAAGAACGTCCCCCATCGAGACAGGTCGTTGGACACATGAAGCCCTTACATGTCAGCTCTGCCTTGAAAAACTCCACCGACAACACATGGACGCTCCCCTGTCTCACAATCAACCAACCAATGCTCTGCGTCAGCTACCTCTCTTTTATATCAACCCATTGGCTCTTCATTGACGATGCTCTAAGATAGTCTTGCAAGTAAGGAGGCCTATAAAAAAACATAATCGCACACATCACGTGCTTGCAAGATAAATGAAAAAAACACATGAAAATCATACTTTTAATGTGTATCCGAATTTGAATACTCCATGCCCTTATATTGCTTTGTGTATATGGAGGTTTATTACGAGCTTAAACTTATTTATATGATTTATTTAATATGCTAAATATATATTTACATGATTATTTTGTATTAAATTACGATTAAATATTGAAAAATATGTTTTATATTATAGAATAATAAGTTATAATAAAAGACATATATAAAAGAATTATAAACATATATAAAAAAGGAGTGAATTTTCGTTTACTTCTTGTGATTTATTCGCATTTTTCCTTTAAAAAAGTTTATTTTTGCATCTGGCTTTGCAAGATTTTAAAAAATTATCATTTTAATTCAAAAAAAATTAACTCTGTTAATTTAAAATATTAAATCATCTATCATTAAAAGGGTTAATTACGTAATTTTGCTTTTAAATACAAAATATTATTATATGTTAATTAACATATTGGGGTTAAAACTCCATTTACGTGTTATTGTTCCATTCATGAAACTTAAATTTGACAATTTATCTTCAAACCTTTCATTATGACTGAATCACGAGATTTTCGGTTTCATCGATGGGGGAGGAAAATGGACCTCGTTTTTTGTGGCGGTCGGGAATCCATTACGAAAGATTGTATGATAGAGACCATTGCCTCTCGCTGCCATCTCCCTTATGTCGTGATTCAGTTCCACTCATTTATGGTTATGTAATTGAGTGATTTTGCTTTGTAGTTTAAAGGATAATTTTATCAATTTATATGATTAACAATTTAGATTAACGAAGTTAATTTTTTTGGATAAAATTGATATTTTTTTAAAATCTTAGAGAGCCAAATGCAAAATAAATAAATAAATAAATCTTTGAGTAAATTACAAATTTTGTCCTTTAAGTATGTTTAAAATTATGGATCTTGTCCTTAAACTTTTATAATTACACTGAATATCCTTTATTTGAAAACTTATCACGTTTTACGTCCTTTTTACTAACAAAAGTTAACTTTTTCAGTTCTTTTTGTATGAATAGACCATTTTGCCCTTACCCTTAAAAGATGAAATCTGCGATTGTCACTAATCTTTTATTTTTCCATTTTGTTTTATTTTATTTACCTTACCTTTTTTATTCACTTTTTATTTTATAAACTTGTCTAAAATATTATTACTTAATTAACTTTAATTTTTTTTAAAATATACTTTTATTTGTAGGTTTTTTAATTTATTATATTTTTCATTTCTAAAAATTAGTTATCTACCTTTCTAATCGTACGAGAACAAATTAGATAGTTCAAAATATACTTTTTATGTTATAAAGTTTAAACTACTTATCGGTTTTGTTTCACCGTCGCTTTTTTTATTATTTTCTTGGTATAAAAATTTTCGACTATGTTAAACATTTTGAATTACGGTTTATATTAGAAACCTATTAGAGACTCTATGATTTTTGGATGTGATTTTTTATATTTTACTTGCTTATAATTATTCTAGGTTGGTCTATACGTATAAATAAGCTTTGATTAATACATGGAGTAGTTAAGTATTTTTACTATAAAAAGTTCAATAAGCTTAATCGTAAAACCAAACCAAACAAAAACCTTCGTAATTGTTTGGTCCAGTTTCGTTTTAATTTTAAGTGGTTTGGTTTTGATTTACATTGACAAAAATTTATTATTAACAGTTTAAATAAAACCCTAAATAAAATGCATTTAATTAAAGAAATTTTGAATGATTTGTTTATTTAAAAACTCCCAAGTAGTTGTTTAGAAACCTTTTAGTATATTTTATTTTAATTAAAAGTTACAAGCTATCATACTATATTTATATATAAAAACAAACTATTTGATTGAAAATTAAAATTTTATATCATAAACCAAAATCTACATTTCTCCAACTGGTTTCGAATATTAAACCTAAACCAAATAATTTGAAATGATTAAAAATCTTGTACCAAAAAAGTTAAAAACCGAGTTGTCTAATTTCTAGTGGTTTAATTAGAAAGCTAATGAACAAAGTTAACAAATAAAAATAAATTTGTAAAAAACAAACATCTATACATAAACCTACATTTTGTAAAAAAAAATTAAAACTAAATTATTACCAATATTTATGATAATTTTTTTAACCAAAGTGGCTAAAAATAAATAAAAGTAAAGAAAATAAAGAAAAAACATAAATTAATAAAATAAAAGATTAATAATAACGCATTTCATCATTATAAGTTACATTTTATGAAAAAACTAAAACTAAATTCTTACTAATATTTATGATAATTTTTTTAAACGAAAGTGGGTAAAAGTAAATCAAATAAAATAAAAAACGTAAATAAAAATAAAATATTAATAATAACATATTTTTTTATTTTAAGGGTTAAGGGAAAATTTATTTTAAAAAAATAAGTTTATAAAATAAAAGTGATTAGAAAAGAGAAAAAATAAAGAAAAAGTAAAGTAAATAAAATAAAAAAAGGAAAAAAAATAAAAGATTAGTGAAAATTACAGATTTCGTCCTTTAATGGGCAAGGGCAAAATTGTCTTTTATATAAAACTAACTGAAAAAGTTAACTTTTGTTAGTAGAAAGGACAGAAAATGTGATAAATTTTCAAATAAAGGATGCTTAGTGTAATTATAAAAGTTTAAAGACAAGATCCATAATTTTAGGTATACTTAAAGAATAAAATTTGTAATTTACTCTAAATCTTTTTTGTATGAAAATGATAAATGTGACCAAAGCATAGGGAGAAAAAACACAATTCACTCAAAATAAAATGATGAGTAAATTACATGGATCTTCCCTAAGGTTTGTTTAAATTTCTTCTTTCGTCCCTGTAATTAAAAAATTACAGGTTTAGTCCTAAGGTTTGAAAAAACATAACAATTTTTGTCCCTCGCCTTAACGGCCGTTATAAAAGTCTATTATAAGTGTGTTAAATGACTATATTACCCTCTCAGCTTTTAAAAAAATAAAAAATTTATTAGGTTAACTTAAGACCACCACACCACATACCCTCACCCCCCTTCTTCATCTTCTTCATCCTAACCACCACCACACAGTCCCATCCCCACCACTACCACCAATCCCCCACCACCAATTTTCTTCTCCACCTTAATGTTTACTCGTTTCCATCTTCTCCATTCAATCCACTTCACACGATTTCTAGTTCTAAATTAATCTTTATTTTTTTTAATACAAATGGTAAAATGGTCATTTTGCTCTTACTTAACGGAATTATTTAACGAACGTTTAACCCAGGGACGAAAGTTGTTACGTTTTTTCAAAACTTAGGATTAAACCTGTAATTTTTCAATTCCATAAACGAAAAGTGAAATTCGAGCAAACGTTAGGGACGATCCGTGTAATTTACTCTAAAATAATTAATACTAATTTAATAATAAACGAGCTAAATCCAAACCAAATTGATACTCACTCAACTCATTTACACTTCTGATATATAAAGCCAAAATCTTGATTGCAACGCAACTTATTTTATAAGTTAAACTTTATACTTATATATGAAAAAAAAAAAAAAACGAAGGTAAACTTAAATATTTTGAATTTTTTTATAGTAAGAAAATGCTACACATATATGACATTCTCTTCTTAGGCTAGACTAAAAGCCCTTTGGTTTATATAAAACACACATTTAATCGTAATCTTAAATCTACATCAATTTTCACTATAAAACTTGAACTCTAAAGGGAGAGGAACGGTAAAATCACCACTATGCATAAATCCGAATACATTACGCTACAAGCTTGTTGCTATTGGTATATTGATAGTTCGCATATTGATTTATATGAGTAGTGGTTTGTAATGGAGATTTGATTTGCATAAATCAAAAATCTTGATTGCAACACAACTTAAATCTTTTGAAATGTAACTTTATACTTGTATCACGAAATAAGAAAAAAGGGTAAGCCTCAATGTTTTAAATATATTTAATACTTAAAAATTCTAGAGAGTAAAGCATATACAACATTATCTTCATAGGTTCACATGATACATATGTTGCATCATTGTCTTCTCTTTAATAGACATATGTCAAGTCTAAATGTAGGTACTCGTTCATTATTGAACATAATGTTTATTTCATATATTCTAAAATGACATACCTTTCAAGACACAAAACAACTTATATACATATATAATATATAATTATACATGTAAGATACATATATATTAACAATTTCAAGACTTACACATTACACCAGAATACCTAAAACCAATAAAATAGTGGATATTGTGGCATTCATGAAATAGAATGTCTTCTAGCTTTACTTACCTTATTCTTGCTTCTGGTAAAGGAACTTGAAACCCCATGATCAAACCATAAAATTGGAGTAATTTTCAAAAACTTTTTTGACATGGTGTTTATGAGTGATCTTGTACGCGATGATGACTTATCAGAACGTGATTTTTCAATTTCTTTTAATCTCATTTTTGCCTTCAGAAGCTCAAGTTTAAGATCTTTATTTTCTTTTTGTAAACTGGTAAGATCATCTGGTGACGAATTTGATCTAGATCCATCATCGATGGCCTCTCTTAACCGTTGCTGTTCATAGTATAGAATTTGAACAACTGTTCCTGCAGAAAGCCTCTCATTTTGTGCAGCATGAGCACGCGCCTCACTAGTTAGCTTTTTACAATTTATCAAACTGCAAAGCTTCTTTCTTTCTGTATCCCCTAAAGCCGGATGAGCCTGCAACATACCAAAGCATATTTCTTGATCTTGATTGTTAATCTGTATGCAATAATTTATATATATGATGAAAAAAGATTGTACCTTTAAGTAGATATCAATGGCTTTATACATTCCATCATCTGTTACCCTTTGATTTGGTACATGTTCAGCAAGATTCATAAATTTTGATAATGATAAGTTACAGTCAGAAGCTATTTCAGCAAGATAACTCTCCATAAGATTTGCAACTTTCTCCATGTCATCACAAGTGCCCTCAAACTCACCAAAATTCATTAAAACTCGTTGCACAGTGTCGATATCAAACAAAGTGTCACCATCAAAGCGAAAAGAAGGGATCAATATATCATCTAAGACAGCTTGCCCAAGTTGTAGTCCCATTCTTTTCTCTAAATCTAACGCACAAGCAACTGTTGTCTCGAGGTGTATTGCAGATCGAAGTAGCATTGAAAGGAAACTAGTTGATATTGCATTTTTTTCTCTTGGCAAGAGGCTAACTATTGTTTCTAAAACAACCCTCTTTTCGTTTCCTTGATTTGGCTCACTTTTTTTCTTCCCCTTTCCTGATATCTCCTGCTTGACAATAACAGGTTCGGGTCAAGCGGACTATTTTTGGAGCATGTCAAAATAGGTTGGACCACCTTGCAAAAGCCTTTCATCCATATATTATACTAATTATAGAGCTTTAGCGTCTTATGACTACAAAAACTATATTATTAAAATAACCATCTAATGAAAAGAGAGAAAAGGTATTATCCATGACTTTCGACTTATTTGACCCATTACCGCAGTAGTTAAATTTTTAACAAATCTTGTTCAACTACTTATATTAAATATAACCCAAATCGACCCATTAACAGTTAAGTTAATATAAATTGTGTCCTATAATGAACTATGCCAAAATTGTAACCACGCTAATAAGAGATGTTTACCAAATTTTGAAGACATTTGCGGGCGTAAAGCATTAGAATTGGACTAACTGCATACTTGTTGAATCCCCTGGATATCATTGCAAGAAGAACCCTTTGAAATGTATGGATGCTAAGAACAACCAAGTCTTCAGCCCACCAATCAACTTCTTCTTTTAGGTGATTTAAAGACGACGAAGAAGAATCCAAACCTTCACTACTGCACTCTGCACTAGCTGATAAACAAAACTGGCTGTCTTTGGTCACACTCAGTGCTATAGAGTCTACACAACGAGTTATCAGTTTTACATTTTCAGAAACCGGTAAGTAGCTTTCTGATGATTTCAAGATGGAAACTGCACCAGCAAAGGAATTAAGCCCAACTTCATTTATATAGGCTTCTGTTCTTGATACAAGGTTTCCAACTGAATATTCTTCTGTCATTTCAAGATACTCAGCCACACATCTCGCCATTGCAATGTTTTCGATAGTTAACTCGAAGTTAATTCCATAACAAAACTTTGCTGCAAGTTCAAATCCTTCAGACCCTCCTGGGACATCATTGATTTTGACCACATGATCAGCCTCTTTGGATTTTGATATCAATTTCCTTATGTAACCACACTTTGACACTAATGGAAACTGCATTGACAAAGAAAACAAGTTCCAAATTGCATTCTATAATGTTCAAAAGATGCAAAATGTCATCAAAATGTACCTTGTGTAACGAAAAACAAGCGCCTTGTACGTGGATTGTAACATCACTCGAGATGTTTTGGGAGAAAATCCTGCAAAAGTTCAGAAATTACAAAGTCTTTAAAGATCTTCCTGGGAGCTTTAACTCAAAAAAAATCAACAAAAACTTCAAAATTCTAAAGGAAAAAAGATGAAGAAAGAATTCTATCAAACCAATCACTTGTCCTCTTCATGGCATTACTCATGAGCTCCTTCTTCTTCTTAGCAGGCATCATGTCAAGAGTTGTAACCATTGCACCTCCCTCTTGTTGAATTTCCATTTAACAATGATAGAGCATTCTTGATTAAAACCATGATCAACACTGCAACATATATATAGCAAAATGAAATGACTTCCCTACAATCATATGCACACTTTCACTGTAGCTTTAAAGGTTGGATTATGGCATATTAAAGTCACTTATGTTTTGATCCCCAAACTGTATCCATCAATTAACAAAATACTTAGCTAAATGGGTATAAGCATTGGGGCTAAAAGGTGCAAGACATAGGGATAAAACAGTCTTTATGTACAGATTGTAGGGACTTGTGAGAAATCTTGAGAAAATAATGAAAGGGAAATGACTTTATTTGGTCATTGTGTGGCTGTAGATGCAAAGGGGTACCCAGAATAATTGGCCACAGATTGGAAGTTTCTTATAGGGGCCATTGAGGCATTTCATCGAACACTTAGCCTGTCATTTCAACATAAAGCTTAGAGAACCATCCCTACAACGAAAGTAGCCAAAACTCTTTTGAATGAAAAGATGATTGCTGTTTAAGCGACTTTTATGATGCAAAATGGTCGTTAATCAAGTGAAATTGATACCATCATTGCATCAAGATAATCATTTTTGAGGTGTTAAATGAAAAAATTGATGGAAAATGGCTAAAGTAAAGGGTGGATTGATGTAATGTCTTAGGAAAAAAAAAAAAACATGTTCATGTGTCATTAATGTGAGCACTTGCATGATGCAAATGGGCTCCTTCGCTGGTACGTCTTGTACATATCACATATTTGAGGGGATCTCTACCTAATGTTGACTGATCATTCATATTATTTATTTATAAAAAAATAAAAAAAGAAAAATAATAAGCATTTATGGGTAGGCCGTGTGACAATTTTTAACATGAACATTGCAATAACATAAAAATAATTAGAATTTTGGTTGGATGATATAATTAGAACTGGAAACGAATTGAACATTTAACGAACAGTTTGTGAACCGTTCAGCGGGAGATTCATTTACGTTCGTTCGTTTAATAAATGAATGAACACGAACAAGCAAAATTTCATCCGTTTTGTGAAACGAACGAACATGAACAGAGGCTGCGTTCGTTTATTTATGTTCGTGAACTTTCGATAATATGTTTGTTAATGTTCGTTTATTTAAAAGTTATATTTGATATAATTATGTTAAGCACTTATTTATATTTGGTGTGTATTACATAATCTTAAGAAATTTCATTTGTGTTCATTAATATTCATGAATATTTGTGTCCGTTCGCTTGTATTCATTTATGTTTGTGAATAGTTCATGAAAAGATTTATTTCCTTAATGAATGAACACAAACAAGAATCTCGTTTGGTAAACGATCGTAAACAGTTTATGAAGAAGTTATTTTTTTAATGAACGAACACGAACGAAACCCGGTTTGCTTTCGTTCAATCGGTTCATTTACAGTCTTAAATATAATTAATGTAACAAAAGACCATTTAGTAAATGAGATAAACTATTATCCGTTTAAGTTTAGGTTTTTTTAATAAGGTATCTATTTAGATTGAAAATGGAAAGGGTCGTTCAAAAGTGTTGATAAGTAGGCTTTCATTCTCTATTTATTTTTATTTTTTAAAGTGAAATTAATTTCTTTTTTGTAAATTTTTGTAGCAACTTTATTCATTACTCTCGATTATTCATTCTTTCTTTCGTGTTCACTACTCATTCAATCAGGTTTCTCTAAAAAATATTCATTACTCTCAATTATTCGTTGTTTCTTCTATATTCACTAATCATTCAATATTGAGGCTTCTTAATCTTAAGTTAAATATATCATATGTAAGGAACAAAAACAATTAAAAAGCACTGATAACTAAAAAAAAGTTTATTTGAGATGAAGTTATGGTTGCTGAATCATTAATAAGTCACAAGGTATCACTCATATTTGCAAGAGTTGAAGACAGAGATGAGAACATAAGAAGTAGAAAAGCATCGACATGTTCACCTTCACTTTTGAAGACAATACTGCATATACATTTTTCATATTAAATCATTCAAACGTAAGTTCCAACTCACTGATTTAGAAGATGTTCAAATGAAAACCCTAATATTTGATTATAACCAATAAAACTCATATCGACCAGCACTAATGGCAGTATCCTATGGACCAAATTAAACAATCATGACACGCGTCTAATGATGAGCCATCGAAATTGACACATGTTTGGTGACTCAGCTTCGTGGCGGACCGCCACCTAATTCTTAACGGTTCGCCAAGGGTTAGACGAATAAGTCAAACTAGAGAGTGACAGATGGATGATGACTCACAGACATCAGTGCAGTGGCTAGCCACAACCGACCCTCTTGGTGGACCACGAGGGTTCACGATTAGTATATAAATATAAGTTTTAGGCGATTTCAAAATACAAATTCTATAATTGTCTTTCTTATATTTCCCAAACTTTGAACATGTTTAAACGTATAGTAACGTTATTTGGACATTATACTGCTCAAGCAGACGTGCAACGAACAAGACGAAGTTAACTAAAACAAATTGAGGTGTTGTCCAACTTGGGAAGGACTCTGAAGAGTTGTTCTTACAAAACCAATGCTAAGGCGAATACCTTTAATACTTTCGAAATCAAACAAATGATATAATAATTTCAAACATGACATGAATATTTAAATGTTTTAATGTGTATAGGTATATTACTGAAGGTAAAAATTAAGATTAAGATCATAAGTATATATAGTTTGATCAATTTATATCCTGTGGATGGGTGAAAATGTCATATTATAGCTTGTTTGGACTCGATATAGATAACGATGAAAATAGACCAGTATATATGGAAGGTGAACATCATACTTGGAATAGGCTCCTATATGTATAGATACTAAGACATTTATTATTAAACTATTTAAGTATATTCATGTATAATTTATTTTTGTATCTACTGAATGTATTAATTGGTATTTTTGATGACATGTCATGTTTATAAATTTTTCAAAAAATCATGAAAAGACATATCCAATGGATATTTGTCGAAAGAATTCTAACTCCCTAGGAACATACTATAACTAGTGATTTGAGCATTTGTAGCCCGTCGGTTGGCAGAAATTTTGGTTAAAACATCATTTTATTGATTGTTTTATTGTAAATACAAAGGGTTTTCAAACTGCACGAATGTATGGAATTTTGTTCACTTTCAATGGTTCTCTTACAACTGAAAACAATTATGAAATATTTTATGTTGCATAAAACTTTATTTTGAAATAACAAATTAAATGAAAGCTCGTGTACCAATGTCCACGCTCTCAAGGTGTCCTAAAATAGGGGTGTGATAGTTTGCCCTTCCTCTACCCACAAACGGATAGATTGTATCATTACAATGCCCAGATGGTTCTCTGCTCATAGACCGATATGTCATATCGTAATAATTCTCCTATGGTTCTTTACCCATAGCCCGACATTGCATGTCATCATAATGCCTCTATGGTCCATTGTCCATAGACTGACATTTCGTATCGTCATAATGCCTCTATGGTTCACTGCTCATAGACCGGCATTTAGTATCATCATAACTCATAATGCCCCTATGGTTTACTGTCCATAGACCTATAGTTCGTATCATCATAATACCCCTATGGTTTACTGTCCATAGACCGACATTTCGTATTGTCACATTGCCTTAAAGTGAGGTGAGGTACAATGACCTTTTATCAATCACAAAAGCTTTACTTTACATGAGGTAAGATTTAGTCGATTATTTCTGGCTAAGGCTAGCCAGATGCGGACGAAGGATTTAGATAAGGGGAGACACCAGCACTTACGGAGGAAACTTAGAGAAGCCATATTTCTTAGACTGTTTTGGAGTGTATACATTACAAGAGAACAACCAATCTTATAATAATGACAACTTAAAAATTCAAAATTATTAAAAAAAATAATAGGAAATTAGTTGGACGTCTACAGCCCATTTCTTGTCTACTTGTGTTGGCAATCAAAACATTTCAAAATCACTATGATATTGATAGAGAACAAGAAAAGTAAATTCTAAGTATCATCATGAAAAATTGAAAGAATCGAACTCTAGTTCCATGACAGATGTGTTTCAAGAAGTTTGAGGTTTACAATTGGTAGATCAACCGAAAGTAAGATAAGGCATGGTTGGAAGAATATAGTGTTAATTTGTCCACATTTAATATGTACAAGATGATTAATCACGAAGATATATAAAAAATATATGATAGCAATTTTCACACTTATTATTATAGGGAAGAAAAAAAGTACATATGCAATTTGCAGGGTCGGTTTCAGTCGTTACGAAGCTAAACATCAAATTTAGCATACCATGAACGAGCTTATTATAATTTTAGCTAGTATAACACATACTTCATATGGATACAAATTGTCTTAACTCTAAAGTCAAAGATAACGAATTTCATGATACAAAATTTAATTACATGAGTTATGATCAAATGGAATATTTCAGCTTAAAACTTCAAAGGGTATGTTTTTCTGCGACAAACAAATATAGAATGATGCCAACTACAATGACCCTAACTTCATTGAAACTTGAACCACTGAATGTAAGGCCAAACGTCATGGGAACGTGAGAACTTGTGAATCTGCGCTGCCACATGCGCTGGGGTGTTGCCAACACCGTACCGCTCATCTATGGGGTTTGGGGCCGTTTGAGGGAAAAAGAGAAGAAAATGGACATTTTGAGAATATTTTCCTTTTTTATTACTTATTAAATAGTTTTTGGCTTCTGCTCATTGGGAAAAAAATTAAAAACCAGTGTTATCAAACCCATATCATGGTCAAAACAACAGTTGATGCCATCAAAGATTTGTCTTTTAGGCATATCAATTTAATGGCCATTATAACCTTCGCATTCAAGATGGACTTGATTGCATGTAGTTACCGGTCTTGAAATTAAAACACCAACACTCGCTAGTGCTTTTACACTCATTGATTAGTGATATGGTCTCCATAATGAATTCACATTCATATATTGTTCCTTAGATTTTGTACAAAATTATATATTCATGAATTCAGTATTAAGTCGACATCACTCTTTTTTTTGAACTGTCAATTTCTAATAATGGAGCTTCATTATGAGTATATTGGATAAAAAGTAGTTGGAGACTTGAAGTTTAATTTCCGAGCACAGTTAGATTAGAGATGATCAATCCCGTAAGTCTTTTTAGTACACAAACGTACACTCCTAAGAATTAAGATTTAAAACAAGATATATATACTATTAGATATTAGAGTTTATTATAGCTCACATGCCCAGTTAAATTAGTCTTTTATCGTTTTACAATGTATCAGAGTTTTAAAGTTTTGGTTATCTTTTTTCGTAGTGTCACTACAGAAATACTAATTATAGACTGGGCTGCATGTCACCACTGCCGCCGCTTTGTCCAACCACCGTTTCAGTTTGTTTCTTTTTCTATTTTCCTTTCGAATAAAGCTTTGTTTTCAATTCAAGATTCTGGCTGTTGCTCTCAACAAAATCCTTTTTCAAGAACTTCTTACATCTCAATGTCTTTGCCATCGGCAACCACG
The DNA here is from genome assembly GCA_025506415.1 of Flaveria robusta. Taxonomy (NCBI): domain Eukaryota; kingdom Viridiplantae; phylum Streptophyta; class Magnoliopsida; order Asterales; family Asteraceae; genus Flaveria; species Flaveria robusta. The sequence continues at coordinate 11,644,734 of CM046466.1, read as the reverse complement.
ATTCCACTACATGATTGACCTACTAGCTTGTTTGGTAATTACACCAAGGTGTTAAGTTGCTTATCAAGTTTTTTTGATGGCTGCCACGAGAAGAGATAATCGACCTCTTTGTTTGCTTGGTTAATTAATCCACAAAGTTTATTCAATTTGACCTACTTGATTGTTGATGCCCATTAATTCCACTTTCGTCCCATACAATCGGTTATAATAAATTAATATTTTAACTTCATTACTTTAATATTCAAAGATCACGGCGCATGACCACCGATCTCAAATTACGGTTTGATTACATTGTTTTCTTTTTCTTTTTAGATCTATGGATGCTATCTTTTGATCTACGGATGTTATCATCTACATATATTATCTCTAGATCTACAGGTATAAGAACCAACCGATTACAAGCCTGTCGTGTTAAATTCCACATCCACATGCTTTTGATGACCATGACTATGGTCCCAATGCTATGTAACTTTTTTAAAGACTCTGTATGGCACAATTACACAAACTATGAATAGCACAATCAACCATAAAATGTACAACATCAGGACAGTATGGATTGGTTAGCAAAAGTCTAGATTTTCCAGTCAATCGAAGCACGTTTATCTTATTAGTATTGTTTTTTAAATGCTCTTTGTATTCCAGTCTTAGCATCTGGTTTACTTCCGCTACGACTATAGGGTACTATTAAATATTAAGGTTTATTGTATGACCCCCAGGGGCGGATCTATTAAGGGGTGAGGGGTAGCCTCCGCTACCCCTTAACTTTTTACGCGTAGTGTAAAATAAAAAATAAAAAATTTACGTTTTTATGTAAAAAAAAATTTTTAAGGTTTTACGTTACCCCTGAGAAAATATTATGTTACCCCTGAGAAAATATTACGTTACCCCTAAAATTTTTTAAACTCAAAACTTTACAGAAAATTTTAAATTTTATAAAAAGTAGTCTAATATTTTATAAAAATATTACCTTTTATAAAAATATTATAACAAATTAACCCAATTACTTAAAATACCCATTCAAAGCCCCAATGTTAAATAAGCCCAAAATTTTCTTTAGCCTAATTAATTTTTAAAAGCCCAAATTGTTATAAAACATAAAAACCCAATTATTTACAATTATAAAACATAAAAACCCAACTAAATACCAAAATCGCCCCCCCCCCCCCCCCAAAAAAAAAAAACCCATATGCTCTACTGGTCGTTGCTGTTGCTGCTCGCCGCTGCTGCTCCTCCTTGCCGTCGCCGCCGCTCCTCGCCGCCGCCGCTGCTCCTCACCCTGCTCCATGCTGACATGCTGCTTGAATCTTGATTGCTTTGAAGTTGAAGATATTTTTTCTACTTTCTAGGTTTAAGTGTTATTTACAATATTTCAAGAGTAGGATATTGATTAATTGTTATTTAATTTAACTTTTAGGGTTTATTGACAATTAAAGATTTGTATTGACAAATAGGGATTTGTAATGTTATTGTGAATTTGATTTAGTTTTTAGGGTTTATTGGTAACTAGGAGATTGATTAATGATTAATGAATTTGTAATGTTATTTGGAAGATGAAATTAGGGATTTGAAGATGTATTTGATTTAAAATTTTATGAATTTGAATTGTGTTATTTGGTTAATAACTAACTAAACCACTAACAAACCCAAAATACCAAATAACATTAATAACTTAATAAGTTAATAACTAAACAAATAACATGACCAAAATTATAATAAGCCCAAAATTTAAATAACTAAACAACTAACAAACCCAAAATACCAAATAACATTTTATAAAAACATTAATAAGTTAATAACTAACAAAACCAAAATACCAAATACCATGACCAAAATTATAATAAGCCCAAAATTTAAATAACTTAAGAACCTAACAAGTTTACAAGCTCAAATACTTATAACCCAAACTAAACAACTTAAAAAAAATAACTAGTTATACCCATAACCCTCACCGCCTCACCCTGTCGCCGATCACCCAACAACCTTTGTCCCTATCGCCAACCAACCATCACCTGACCAGAGTGACCGCCCCCCGCTGTCCGCCGTTCTGCTGCGGTGGTGGTATTTATATAAATGTACGGTAAAAAAAAAATTTTACGTTACCCTGAACTTTTCTTCTAGATCCGCCACTGATGACCCCACATGCCCAGTTACAATTCTAGGGTTTCCTGTGATCTTAATAATTTATAATATGCCTGTTCAAATAATTCATTCAATCTTTTATCATTTTACACATACTTGCTACTCTTACTCTAATGAAATGCACGATAACATAAGAAAATAACAAAAAAAAAAAAAAAAAACAAATGCACACGAGTTCATGGGGTTCGTGGTTTTAAAGATAGGTAACTAACAAACTTAAAGGTAAACATGGAATTGGCGTTAAGTTCTAGCTTGTCGCCTTGTCATCTCCATTGGGTAGACTTGGGCAAAAAAACCGGGTACGGACCCGACCCGGCGAACCCGACCCGGACCCGGGTCCGGGTACAACCCGGTATAGGGTGTACCCGGTTTGGAACCGAAAATACCCGGTGGGTAGGAACCGGTTATGGGTTTTTATATTTTTTTAGAACCCGAACCGTACCCGACCCGACCCGACCCGGACCCGACCCGATCGTACCCGGGTCCAACCGGTTTTTACCGTTTTTCGGGTTTTTTTAAAAAAACTAGCCGTTTTTAACGGCTATATAGCCGTTGGATCTCATTTTTGACCGTTTTTTTTTGTTTTTTTGCCCCCTAAGGTAGTATAAATAGGTGTGGGTTGGTTTGATTGAGTACCCAACTCTCAAACGCAAAAACATACGCAAAAAACGCAAAAATACTCTAGTTTACTCTCGTTTTACATTTTCACTCTCTCGTTTTACACTTTTCACTGTCTTGAATCTTGTTATGGCTCAATCACAATCTTCCGTTGGTCAAAGTTCGTCCAACGCTCCAACCGTCGTTCGTGTTCTTCCACACAATCGTAACATGGATGTATGGTGCAATTGGGACATGGTGTGAGTTGAGTGACGGGTCTGTAAAGGCTCGTTGCAAGTTTTGTGGAGCTTTGCTTGCTAAAGATTCTAACACGACTTTAAGCAAACACATTAGCAAGAAGTTTTGTAAGTCGTTGAAAAGTAATCCGGATTCGCAACAAACACAATTAGGTGGAGACGGTGGAATCTTAATTACGACGTTAATAGGGTTCGAGATCGAATGGCGAAGTTCGTGATTCAAGAAGCTTTGCCTTTTAGTCACTTCGACAATCCTCGTTTGACCAACTTAATTCGAGAGACGCTTCAACCTCGTTACAACCATGTAAGTCGTACTACCCTTAGACGTTATTGTTTAAAATTATGGAATCAAGCAAAAAATGATTTAATTGTATTATTTGAAAATTTAAATACCGGTGTAAACTTAACTAGTGACGTTTGGTCGGCTCCACACGGTTTACCCGAATCGTACCTTTGCGTCACCGCTCATTGGGTAGATCCCAAATCATGGCAATTGATGAAACGTACGATTGCGTTTGATCTTTTTCCGTATCCACACACCGGAGAATTTTGTTTTACTTTTTGGATAATGTAATAACTACTTTTAATTTACAAAATAAAATTTTTCAATGGCATTTGATAACGCTTCCAACAACACAACCGCGGTTGAAAAATTAAAATTAAAATATCTTCCGATTGCAAACGGTGATTTTTTCCATACTCGTTGTGTTGCACATATTATAATTTAGTAGTGCAAGACGGTCTATCCGTGCAATTTGTTGATAACTTTATTAAAGCTTTTCGATTTATGTTACATGACGTTTATAAAAAAAGTAGAAGAAGATATCAAGATTATAAAAAACTTTGTAAGGATACGGACTCTGTATTTTTAGGTCCTAATTGGGATGTACCTACTCGGTGGAATTCGACTTGTCACATGTTTAATTGTGCTTTAAAAAAAAAGGGAACTTTGAAAGCTTTTCATAATAGTCTTTCGGATAATGGTGAAGCCGACCCATTTCCGGATGCGGGTTGGAAAAATGTTCAAAGTCTATCCGATTTTCTTGAGGTGTTTAAAAACTCAACAACAAATTATCGGGAGTTTATTATCCCACTAGTTATTCGGTGGTTCAAGAATTATATTTCATAGCTTTGAATTTTAAAAATTTTCAATATAAAATGATATGTTTACACAAATGATAGAACCAATGAAAGAAAAGTTTAAAAAATATTTTGAGGAGTTACCACCCGTTTTTACTTGTGCCGCCGCTTTAAATCCGTTTTAAATGTTGCTGGGGTTGAATGTTTGATAGACGAGATAAATGACAATTTAGATATGCATGACGAAAACCCCAATTTTTCAAGGGATGCCAAAAAAAGTTTAATGCAAGCTTGAAAACAATATATAATTTTTATTAAATAGATATGGGCCTAACGTAAATATAACCACACCAAGAGAATCAACCTCAAATGCTAGTACCTCGATGAAAGACCCCGATTATAACCATGTTGAATGTTGTTCGGGATGTGACGGCTAAACGACAAAGGGGTAACACCCCAACAAGTGAGCTCGGTAGATATAGTGCTACGGATTTTATTTCCACTATGACTACCGAAGATTATCGTGCATTCGATATTTTGGCTTGGTGGAAAGGAAAGGAATCTCAATTTCCGATTCTTTCCGCTATGGCCCGTGATTTACTAAGCGTCCAAGCTTCTACGGTAGCTTCGGAATCTGCGTTTTCTCTTAGTGGCAGGGTAATCTCATTACGGAGAACAAGACTAACTCCAGAAGCGGTTGAGATGTGCATTTGTTTAAAAGGATCACTTAGACGCGATGGATCGTACCAAGACCAAACAAGCCTCGAAGATGAAATTGCCTCGAAGCTAAAGTACACGATGAAGAGGTAGAAGAAGGAGTATCTTCTGGCATATCGGATGAAGAATTAGCATTTGATCAAGCGTCTCGTAGTAAATAAACATTAACGATAACTTAAATAAAAGTTTTATGTTATTTTTATTGATCGATTTATGTATTTTTAAGTTGTTTAACTAAATAAATGAAAAATTAATGTTTATTAATATTGTTAAATAAAACAACATAATATTATTAATATAATAACAATAATAATATTATAATAATAACAGCAACAACAAAAACAAACAAAACAAAAAACAACAATAATATTATTAATAATAATAACAATAATACTTATTATGATTTATAATAATAATAACAAAAACAACAACAACAAGTCAATATAATAATAATAATAATAATAATAATAATAATGATTTATATTAGTAAAAACAAAAAAAAAATAAAAAAAATTCAAAAACCCGATTATACCCGGTTTCCGTACCCGACCCGACCCGACCCGACCCTAACCGGGTATGTCGGGTAGGGTAATAGCTTGGGTGAACCCGACCCGGTTTCGAACCCGGTTCCACCCGTACCGGGTACGAAAAAAACGGTTGGGCCGAACCCGGTTTCAACCCGGTTACGGGTATTGGGCCGGACCCGGTTTGCCCACCTCTACCATTGGGTTACCAAAGGAATCTGCTGGGCTTCTTGATGCTGCGCTTGGGCCGGCCCGTGACTGATGGCCCGATATCATAATGGCCAGACTGACATACGATATCCGTATGGATCCTACCAGGTGGGTGTAGTTTCCTAATTCCTAAGGCACATGATTTCTGTTTTAAATCGGTAAGACCGAACTTTATGGGTGTTATAAAACCAACCATCATAAAAACCACTTCTAGCATGGTAATACAACTATGATCCAACATCACATTGAAAGAAAATGAATCTTTTGTTATGGTGGAACGATGAGGAATGATAAGAAAGCACTGATGTTAAAAACCAACTCGAGATGGTTGATCTCCTAATCATTCTTTAGTATGCAAACACATCCAAGAATTAGGTTAGAAAAGAATTAGGTTAGATAGCAAGATGCTTGTTACAACTTTGCGTATATTCTTGCTCGAATGAAATGCTCGATTACATAAAGAAAAAATCGTCATTTAGGTTGAGAGCAAAGCCTCTTTGAGAATAACCATATTAACAATTGGTTATAAGTAGTTTAGGGGACCCTAAAATGAAGCATTGGGTTATTCATACACCCTGACACGTAAAACGAACATCCTATAATCACTTTCATATGAATAGTATGGACCTATACGAATCGTATCGACCGTCATTGAGTCAGATCACTCATAAATATTCCCCATGAACCGTGTGCACGTGTACGACAGAGATTATACGAGTCATTTAGATCTATATGGCGGAACAATACGAACTGTATAGGCATATACGACTCCTATATTTTTTTATTTGCAATTTAGGTTATTTTTAATTATTTGACGTAACATAATATTACTCAATATACAGGCGAATTATTTAATGTGACATAAGATTCAGTAAAAAGCTACTATATAAAGGATCATATGTTTATTCATTTTATTGTCTCGGTATATAAGATATCGTCTATAAAAGGAACAACAATCAAAGTCTTTTTCTGCCAATGTTGATAGAATTTTGGCACCATTGGAGAACCATAATTGGCAGGATACTTGGGGTTGGTCTCGAAATGTGATTCTACAATGGACATCTCCCTTGGTGTATAACCATTTCTGCGGGTCTTACAGGTTTTGAGCAAGGTATATTGAGCAAGAGTATACCTGAAACTTTTATACAATATCCTACGAAATACATATTTATAGTTCTAGTTTTTGGTAAGAGTACAATTTCCTGGATTTTTAAAATTCTATTTAACCATAAAAAAAAAGTATGGTTTCATAAAATATGGATCTTAAAGGATATGTTAAAACAAAAAAGTTTATAAAGTATATATTCAACGACAGCTCACAGACTTGTCTAACATATTAGAGGTGGGCCTGAACCGTATACTTCGATTAACTTTAGCACTCTAACTTTAACTTTACAATTATATCCAAAGTCCAAACTACAAAGTTTATATTATCTAAAACAATTATTTATAGTTAAACTTTTGGGCTAAACAAATTTACGTTTAAAATAATTCGGCCCATTAAAACAGTCCAACTATCCACTTGTCCAGGTCTGATCTTAGGCAAATCCATTCCAAAACATTTTCAAGTAAAATCTGAGATAAAAAATTAAAAACAAACCAGAATAAAATATTAAACTACTAGATTTAGTAAAACCGTGTATTTTGATATAAGCTTTGGTAATTTGAAAGTTGAATTGGCTTTTTGGTACTTATGTTTTGAAATATTGTTACGACTAAATCCATGAACATGTTTATGGATGTTGCATGCAACAAATTTAAACGCTTCACTTGAAAGTCATGAACCTGATCTAATATCTCCAATCTCAGGTAGTAGTTCACTAATTTCTACATATGTATTCATACTTACTAAATATTTTACTTTGTAATTTGCTTTGTGAACAGACACGTCTCCGATATACCTGGTTAGTGATGTACAACGATCTCAAGAACCAGAACAAAAAACTAGTAATGGTATGACAATCACTAATAAGTTTAACTTCTCGTGTTAATGTGCTTTATAACTAATGTGTAAATGTAAATTGTCTTTCTACTTGTTTATAGACATAGTTTATGAGAACGAGCAAGATGTTGGTAATGGTATGACAAGTACAAAACGTGACATTACGTCTGGCAAGGGAGCTCGAAAGGTAATGAAAGTAGCTATGAAGCAATTGCTAGTGGATTTCAAAGTTTCAAATAAGACGAGTAGTTAATGAAAATGAATCATCTTTTATGTACGGGGTGTGGCTACATTTTGCGTAACAATTGTATCTTACACCAATTCTAATGTTAGCAAAGAAGAATGTAAATATCTCTGTTATATGTGGTGTGAGATAAAATATTTGATAAATTTTTAATAGAATATTAACTATTAATCATTATTAAATTCGGTGTAGAACTTCATGTTTTATTTGGTTGTTTATCCTCAAAGGAAACTACAAAATAGAAGGTTATCATGCATGGAAAGCGAAAGATGGATAGTAAAAATGGTTCGAAAAGTACAATGCGGTATCACCTTAAGCGTAGATTAGGTTTGGATTCTTCATCGGGTCAAATTGAGATGTGGAGGCTTACACATTGGGACGCAGAATAAGGTTGGATATCTACAGATACGGCTGCAATATATGTATGTTTACTTGCTCTTTTCTACCGCCAAGTATTAATTATTTGATAAATAATTAATTTATTATATTCTTTTCTTCTTTTTTTGCTGAAGGAAGATATGATGAAGCTGAGAAACCAACATTCTGTGGAATCAATGAGCAACAAATCGATTATGGAGATGGTTCTTGGATGAAGCTCTGTTCATACTAATGGGTGGAGATGTGATTCCGTTATTGCTAGTAACACTATGGGTACGACTCAAAAATCAAATTATCCTACTTATGACGAACTAGTAGATGCACTTGTAACACTAAAAGATTTATGTGTAATTATGGAAAAATTATTAATTGAGAGTAATATCATGCCATCTCCTAAAAGTACACCAGGAGCATTTCAAGATGATACAGAGCGATGAAAATATCAATGAGTGTAGTAGTTTTAGTTTTTCTACAAACTCTTAGTGATGTTGGTTTACGTATTTGAATGTTTATAATTGGTATTTTCTTTTAGTGGATTGAATGATGATGTTTGAACATATTCAATTAAGAGGGGTAATTTTGATTACACATGTCTATATTTACACCTACATAGTTTTTAATTTTTTAAATGTTTTTAATAATTATTACCTGCATTTTTCATAATATATTTTCACACATAAATATTCTTTTAATGAACATGCATCTTAATATTTCATTATTATCTACACATTAAAATCTTTTAATAACATGCACATCTATTTTTACTTTTACCTACATATAATGATCAATATCTATATACCACATCTACCACTTTTACCTACATATAATGTTTCTATATACCCACATATTTATTTATGACACGTGTCAACAACACTTTGTGAGAACATGTCATGTCATCACTTTACTCCACATCATCTGCCACGTCATTTGCCACGTTAGCTACCTAGTATGCGCTACGTCAGTTGCCACGTCAACTGCAACCAAACCAATAGTCATACTTCTACGCACACATATAAATTGGTTTTAGCTACGTATATATGTTTGGGTATAGCAAGCTATATGCCTACACATAACTGAAATATGGGTAATAATCTATATTCACAAACGCAATACCACACATCATGATACTTATCTTATATGTATATAAATATAGGCAACCACCCACACATAATAACCTTTTAGTCACACATACTATGTGTAGGTGAAGACCCTTTCAAGACACTTATTTGACACATTTTGATCTGGCTTGAACGTTTTTACTCATCCACGTTCGCGCTAAGGGGGAATATTAGTAGATATATATTTTATATAATACTTTCCATTATCTCTTAGCCTTTTCATTGTTTCTCCATTAATATGAGGGTAGTTGTTTGATCTTCTATGCTAGTTAAAAGGTATTGTAATCCTCGAGTTTTTTTTTTTTTTTTTCTAAAGTGGTGTGATTAATAAATTTATTTAACAAAATAGTATAGTTTTGAAAAAAAAAATTTCTCACTTCTATTCCCATTAATTAGCTAGTCAAAATTTTTTTTGTTTACATGTTTTCAATCAAAACTAACTAAAACTAATTCAAATCCTTCTTTTTTTAAAAAAAAGGACTTTTAAGTTCTAATAAATCCCATTTACTCTCAATTTTAAATCACGAAACCAGACCCCATAAAATTGATTTACGAAATATTATTTGTTTAGCTTTTAAGGATTTGAATGCTTTCTACACTACTAATTAGTTTATGAAAAAGAAATTGTATTTTTAGATTTCATATGAATTCACAAGAAAATTTCAAATTTATGTAAGCATTTTGTTTAATAGGAAGATTGGACTATACGTAGATGATTTTCCTTTTTCTTTTATTGTTTAAATATTTATTTTTGTAGTGAAAAGCATCAGTTCTCGTCACATTAATTTTTGCAGTAAAAAGTTTTCATCAACTTCCTTGTAATAAGAACTTTTTTAAAAGGAAAATTGCATTTTTTTGAAAAATTCATTTATAAATATCACGATTAAACATTTTAAAATACATTTTTAATACCAGATTAAGAAATAAAAAACATATCTAGTTAACACTTTTAAATAAACAAATTAGAAATGTTTCCTGCGAAATATTTTGAAAGAAATTAAAAATAATTGCGAAAAACTAAAAAAAAGTTCTATACAATAAACACTTCTAATAATTAAAGATGTCATCCTATTTAAGAAAACTTTTAAAAAACTCTTTTGTAAAATAGTCAATGAGAATAAGAGTGAGAAACATGAATTTTAGAAGCTACACCATTTTGATAAATACTTTTTCAATTACACTATTTTAGTAAATAAATTTTCCATCCGCACCATTTTAGGAAAAAAATCTATAATCCTCCTTTGAGTTTATGACATGTAGCATAAACTTTCAGATAGGGGCGGTGATCCAAAGAATCCATTCAACTATTGGTTCATATCGTTGATCTTGTCGTTCATCTCGTTAACGAGCGGTCTAAACTTTGATTTTTGAGAGAAAAGAAGAACGTACTATTGTTTCAGGGGATGCGTACGTTTTAATTTTCTTTTTATTATATATATATGGTTAATATATGAAGGGATTATAATACTTTTGAAGTTAACTGACCAAACTAACGTTGTTAGTTCAATGGACCATACATGAAAGCAAATCAAGTGGTCGCGCTGGGGATTATATCCATAATTTTTAAAGTTTAGGGATGATGCTTTGAAAAGTATCCATTTAATTACTATTCCACTAGAAATTAATCCTTAGTAAGTTCTAGATTTTATTTATCTAGTATCAGAAAAAATAAATATTTCATTTTAGGAAGTTTTTATATGTGTGATATAAGGGATTGGGGTTCAATGTCACTAATATCTGTGTCAAAAAGCAAGTGAGATGCTACAACAAAGTTTATAAAAGAAAGTGATCGAGATGCTACAATAAAGTTTTATTGTTTTGTTTTTCGATCACAAAAGATTTTTTTTATTTTTATGTTTTTGGGATCAAACATAGGTGAATTGGTAATTTGGTGGTGTAAGTGAGATGCTACAATAAAGTTTTGTGTGTTTGTTTTTTGACCGTATTTTTTGGCATCTAACATTGATTATATTTTGTATCATAGTTATAGCGAGTGTCGTTACTATTGCTTTATTGCGATGAATCAACGAACCAAACCGATTATAAGTGAAAAACATCGTTGCGGGTACATGTATTATTAGAATCGGTATCGGTATTTGCTTTTGTGATTTTCAATGAGCCAAGTTGACAACAAACAAAGTGACGTCACGTAAAACAGTGGAAAGCAACCACACTCTCGCACGGATAGCGCAGGAGAAGACACTAGTTTATATTAATTTATTTTACATGAATTGAATAGTAAGAAAAGTTAGAATGAAAAAACTCAATTACAACTCAGTGATGTTTATTTATTTTAATGTAACTATAAAACTTATTCACTTTATTTTTATATAACTTGACCATATTATATATTGCCACGGGCCTTCAAGAAAAAGAACATAACAATTAGCGTCATAAGTTTCATCTTAGCTCTAACAAATATAACCTATAACCATTTTTTTTTATTTTCATCAACATAACCATTAAATATATACAGGAAAAAACAGAAAAGAAGTTCACGTGCATATATTGACTAAAATATGCAACCAGATATGATTTGGCATTTGTTAAAACAACTCTTCCTTATCCTCTCCCTATTCTCATGAGTCAAGATGACTAAGCATCACAAGGTATTATCATTAAAGTATTTCAAGAACCTTTCTTAATAACTTAATAATATTAGATTAAGCACAATTAAATTTTATAAATATAATTATCCTTCTAACCTTTTTTCTATAAATATACTTCAAACACATAGAATGATGATAAGGTGGGATCATGCTTATTGGCAAGGCATATCATGATTAGGGTGGTATATATATGATGGTGTTGTATCATGGAGATGTCCTACCGATCACTTTTTCATATATGTCAATTTCAAACTATTCTTTTGATATTACATAATAATAAATAATAATATTATTATATATATACATACATAATTTTGGTATTTTCTTTTGAACGACGACATCAAAATTTAAGTTAAATAATTTAAAAATGATTATGTCTTTGTCATGGCAACCAAGAATTTAATATTGTTAAGAGTTAAATAATTTTAAAATGATTATGTCTTTGTCATGACAATCAAGATTTAATGTTATTATTGAATAAGATATGAAACTACGTTATATTATATTATATTATAACTAACAATATAAGGTGCGCTTCGAAAAAGAAATAAAATATTAAAAGAATATTGACATTCAAGCTCTTTGAAGAAAAGATGTTTATAGTACAAAAGAAACGTATATAAGAAAGAAATAGACTCTAGAATAAGCATTGATTTACAAACATATTATAGATTCATCACTCATTTTGAAAACTTATATAATTTTAATCCATTCGCAAGTGCATTTTCTTTCACGTAAATCCCTCAACGTCTCACCATATCTCCATTTCAAATCAATTTAAATGTATTCAAATTAGGGTCGCAGAATAAGGTCAAGAAACGAGATATTGAAACCAAACAAATAATCGTTTGGTGTGGAAAATTTTATTTAATTACTCACACATTTTAGTTACTAAGTTGTCATTTTTCGTATTATCTTATAGTTATTATGATGATAATGTATATTAACAACTAATTTTAATAAACCCGTGTATTACACAGATTGAACAAATAAAATATTAAATATAATAAAATTTTATTAAGTATAAAATTATATTTTTTTCCAAAAAAAAAAATATTTGTTTCAAAACAAACCGTATTAGAAAATATCATTTTAAAAAAAATATATTATAATTTTCAATTTTAATTATTTTTTGTTTATAAAAAAATTACTTTTTAAAAACACTAATTTTAAAAAAGTTTGATGTTTTATAAAAATTTCTTATTTTATAAAAATTAATTTTTAGAAATAAAATTAATAAGATCTTTTTCTAAATTTATTAAAAAACTAATTTTATTCTAAAAAAAGTTAAATAATATAATTGGTAATTAAGATAATTATTTAATATGAGAGAGAAGCGAGAAAATTTTAGTGATAATGAATATGATGATGACATGTGTCATCTCAATTTACTTTTTTATTAGAGTAGAAGGATTTAAATCAATAACAATAAATTATTCAATAAAAGCAGTTAATATTTTCTAAACATAATACAATATAGGGTTAATGGATTTAAATACCCCCAACTATTAGGAATTGGCCGCTGCAAGCCACAAGTATCATTTTGGCGAATATTACTCCCAAGTAAACACTTCGTTGTCTATATCACCCGCCGTTTATCAGAACCCTAACGACGTTAACTTTCTGATGATGTAGCACACATACGTGTACAGGCCTCGCTTGTGTAGCAACTGACGTGGTTAAGGCCACATCATCAGAAAGTTAACGTCGTTAGGGTTCCGATAAACGGCGAGTGATACAGAAATCGAAGTGTTTACTTAGGAGTTATATTCGCCAAAATGATACTTGGGGGTGGCAGCGGCTAATTTCCAATAGTTGGGAGTATTTAAATCCATTAACCCTACAATATAACCATTAAGCATCCATCATACCACACAAATATCCGATGACATTGATACATAGGCAGTACTTTAAAATAAATAATCATCATATAACTTTTCAAATATGATATTTGGGGTGAAGTGAAATTAGAATTTTAACGCAATCATAGTTTGATAAAAGTATATTTATTCAGGTAGTCCATGTTACACGTAAGTTATTATATTTCAACAATGTTAAAAACATAGTACCAACAACTTATATGAAATTACAACAATTTTATTTTTAAAATAATTTTGTTGAGATGAAACTTAAAGAATGAATAATAAAACATTATTTTCTTTTATTAATAAAAAAAATACAACCACGTGAATTTTTTTATTTAATGGATTAAAGATTACTCTTAATTCAACCGAACCTAAAAATAGACACGACACCATTTTCGGCCTTCTTGTTAAAGGTTTGGCACCTGACTCACTCATAAATATCACATGCACTTTAGGTTAAGGGCAGTTTTAGTCCCTCATTATACTCTATTGTTTACTTATGAACCCATTGTATTCATTTCCCCTCTTTAACCCGATTCTATTTTAGTCACTCTTTATTCTTCTTATTTCCTAATGATTTCATCTCATCGTGTAAGGCTTGCTTCCACCTCAACGAAGCAACTATTTTTGTGGCTTGATTCTTTAAAGGATTGTAGTTCTTATGAGTGTTGGTAACATATACTCTGCAATCAGTGAAACAGGAAATATATGTTTAAATGAATAAACACTTGGTTTTTCTTTTTAATTAACTCCAGACGTGAGACTAAACTACACTTGTTTGATATCAAGTTTGTTGAAAGATTGTTCATGATTGACACTAGCTCAGCATCTTCCATATGTTCGTCTTGCTTTGTCTCCTATAGCTTAGATAAATGGGGAGTTGTGTAGTTTTCAAGTTGTGATAGTCGAATATCATTCTCCTTGATCACATGTAATTCAATAGTCTCACGTTGTAACCCCACTTATTCTTTAACCACAAAACTTCATCTTAAAATTATTGTCATTGTCATGCCTTAAAATTGATGTTTGAAATAATCCATAACACAAGGTGAATAAAATTTATAATTACTGTGAGTGAGTGTGAAACAATTTTATTATGTTTGTCACAATAGCCTTGTGGAAACTTCAACTGATTTTTATTAAATGTAAGTCCCAACAAATGTTTACGTTAACTATAACAAAGATCACAAATTTCACTCAAGGTTGAATGTGAAATATAGAAATCCTAAAAGACTAGCCTGAAAAGGGTCAAGAATCATTTTACAGGGAAATAATGCAAAAACTTTGGTTATGTGATTTGACAAATATATCTTGATCGCTTAAAAGATTTTCAAGCTAAAGTTAAATATAGCTTGTGGATCCTAAATCAAGGAATAATCATATCAATCCACAATTATCTCGAAAGATTTCTACACATTCTAACAAACTCTACAGATCTTATAGCGATGAATACAATGAATATCCTGAAAAACATTGAATAAGATATAAAAAGTTCTAACATATGTTGGACTAAGTTGTATACATAAAATAAAATTTAACTATAAGACCAATGTATCATCCGAAACGCACCAATATGATCATTGTATACTTTTGTTGCAGATATGTTACAGATCAAATTCGAAAACTCATCTGGATCCCAAATAACTATCCTGATAGGTAAGAGGACTTCATATGTCAGAAAAAAAAACTACATAATAAAATTTGACTTTAGATCCAAACGCAACCTCAACCAAAGCTTCTTGTGCAACAACTACCACTACAAAAAAAAATTATTTATGTTGTTTTACTTTATTTCTTATACTTAATTTTATTTCTACAAATATTTCATTCTCTTGTGTTTATATGTTTATTTGAAATAATTTGTTAGATTATGCTAATTATTTATTTGTAATTGCTCGTTTGTTAGGAGCTATAGAATTACTTTTAACAAAGCAAAGTCATTTTCAAGTGATTTAATTGATCGTTTATGAAAGATACATGTAGGGAAATTGTAAGATGTAATTTGTTTTATTATATGTAATGAAGCATGTTTTTAAATTTTTATTAAATAGTTCATATTATAATTTTATCATTTATGTTTGTTTTTAGATCAACTCATTTTGACTCAATCCATACTTCCCCCCGTAACATAAGTTTCTGGATTCACCACCGGTTGTTGGTCATGACACTAGTGATGGGTAATAGATATGTTCATTGCAATCAACGCGTTGTGAAGTCGATTTGGATTTTGATTTGTTTAGATATCAAGGTTCAATGTTTAATTCATAATTTCAAAAATTTGAATGCCACAACTGATTTTAAACATTCTAATGTTTTGATCTGGGTTTGATTAGAAAAACCCTTATTTTCATGGGTCCAATAAAACGTTCTTAAAAAAAAGAAGGTAAAAAGAAGGTAAACCACAAGGTTCCCTCCGGAAGAAAGACAGAGTAAAGTTTTTAAAACATTTTACTAGACATATTTAAGATAACACGTTCATAAGCCACACTGGTTATACATACTTTTTACGATCATACATCGATATCTTTTCATATACTATTTACGATCATACATCAATACCTTTATGATAAGAAATTTTAGAGAGAAATTTTAGAGACTTAACATTGAGGGGCCAAATTTAAAATAAAAATATCTAAAAGGATACTTGACTAAAATGAACTTTGCCGGTTGATGATAACAATTAACAATCCTCAACACGTAAGCTCTCTCGACTATGGCGGGCTCCAGCCCGTGATGCTCAGAAGACATCGTTGAAAACTCTTCACTAATTTCGGAATATCGTATATACTTTCCCCCCCTTCTGCAAAATACCCTTTTCCTCCTATAATCTTTGTCAATCACAACTAATATTTGACATTAATCGGCCAATTTTCCAACCCTTTTGAACAATCTCTATCATTTGCCACAGTTATGGAGCTTTTTCAAGAGTTGTTGTTCACAATATCTTTCTCTCTCATCGTTTCGTTGTTAATCGTCAAGCTATTTGCAGTTGCATCTAGTTTTGATGATGGGAATACGACCGTTTCGATGATGGTTGAAGAAAAGATGATCGAGAAAGAATGGGTTGTTTGTGATTCCGAGAAAGGGGAAAAAGATGTCGAGAAGAATGGGTTGTTTGTGATTCGAGAAAGGGGAAGATGTGTGCTTTCAGATGGTGAATTGGGAAGTGGGGTTGTGATCAAAGATGCAGAAAGTGTCGGTGGAGATGGTGAGTGTTATGTGTTCGATGAAAGTCCTGAGAGAACTGAAGGTAATGATGATGGTGATGGTTTGGGGGAAAGGGATGAGGGTAATGTGCAAGAGGATTGTGTGAAGTCTGTTGAAGTGCAGCATGAATCATCCGCCATTGATGTTGGTGATGTGAAGGTTGATGAGGAAGATGAGGGTTTGGATGATGATTGGCAGGGGATTGAGACAACAGAGTTGGAGAAGAGTTTTGGTGCTGCTGTGGCCTTTGTGGATTCGAAGAGCAGTGGTGATCGTGTAAATTTGATTGATAATGAAGTGAAGATACAGTTATATGGGCTGCATAAGGTTGCCATTGAAGGTTCTTGCTTCGAACCGCAACCGATGGCTCTCAAGGTCTCTGCTCGTGCCAACTGGTATAAGCTTTTTCATTTTAACCTCTTTTAGAGATGATGGATCCCTAATTACCACATTTACATTTATCTGAATGTGTAATCAAAATAAATTATGAGCTTTTATGCATCAAGAATAATGTGCAACAGGTAAATTGATAACATTTGGTACTAGGTGCAAAAGTGTGACCACAAAATAGGACTGGTCTGTACATGTTATGTAAATTGATAGCATTTGGTACTTTGTTGTATGATGTACATGCCACATGAAGGGTGCCACAAATTTGTTGCACTTATTCAGTTGTTTACTCGTGTGCTGGCTTCTGCCTCATGCTTTCAGTAGTCTTGCTGTTTTTAGATATAATTGTTATAGTTTGTAAATGCCTTTGAAAAAAAGCCCATTAATTGTTGCTAATCTTGTTTTGGTTCTTGTTGCTCTTTAAACATGAATTTGTTGCTAATCTTGTTTTGGTTCTTGTAGAACTGCCAACAATCACATTTGTTGTTTTTGATTTCTTTTGTTAATTCTATCTATGATTCTTAACGTATGGAACCTTCTGTCAGGAATTCCTGGAAACGCTTAGAGAATTTAGGACGAGAGGATGCAATGGAACAATATATTGCTCTTCTTTCTCAACATGTTCCAGATTGGATGGAAAGACATGCTACTGTAAGAAATTTTCTTGCATGTTAATTAAGAAATTTACATTCAACTAGAAGAGGGTGGGGCTTTAGAGCAACTGGTAAGGTTGCTGTTTTGCGACCTTGAGGTCATTGGTTCAAGTCATGAGGAACTACTTCCCGCACAAAGTGTATAGTAAGGTTGCATACATCAGATCGCGAAGCGATCCGGCCCCTAAGCAAAGCGGGAACTAACTCAAGCATCAAATACGCTCTTTTTATCATTCAACTAGAAGCCAATGTCTTATCCTTAAAATGAGTAATCTCTAAAGACAGAATTGGACATATGACCCATGTAGGATTTTGTCTGATATCTTTTATGACTTGTGGGTCATGTTGGGACTGACTTTGGATCAATGAAAGTATTAGATAAGCTTATGATGTTGATCTGATTGGAACTCTCAATAGTTTTATTCTCTTTCATGTTCTTTTCTTAGAGATTAAGACTTGTTAATTCAATCATTTGTGACTAATAGTTGGTGTGTTTTGACAAATTTTTAGGACAAACAATGACATGAAGTATTGAAGTTGTACCTGGGTTGATCATGGCTCCTTGGCAGTATCTCTTACATTACTGGGTCTAACTTGAAACTGCAGCATTTGTTTCCTCCATGATAAGTTAGGCTATTTCAGGGCATATTAGTAAATAATAATACCTTTATTTGTAAATAAAAAAGGTTATGATTGCTTATGTTATGGCTAGCATTTTGGGTAAAATGCTAGATTTTTTTTTCCTTCTTTTGTATCTAATTTACCATTGTTGTTGCTGGGCTCCTTAAATTATTACTTGTGTGGGTTGATTTCTCATGGTCTCAAAATGCAAGTATATGATTATTGTCATTTTTTATTTTTGTTATATTGTTGTAATTAGTTTAGAAACTCGTGTGCTACACAGATTGAATTATAATATTAAATTAATAGTTATTTATTAATATTTATAAATTATTTTTTGAGATAAAACACAATTTGAATATAATTTATAATTGATTACTTTAGGAAATAAACAATAACATTTTTCCAAACCTTTGTTTTTAAAAACTTTTTGCTTTAAAAAATTATTTTTAAGTGTTCTTTGTATTAAAAAACTTGATAATTCATAAATTTTTGTTTTTGACAAAATTATGTTTTTAATTTATCAAAAAATTTGTTTTGGAAAGTATATATCATTAGCATTAATGTATCATTAATATTAATCAATTTAGTAATGAAACATGTTCAAATCCTAGGTGTAGCTTAGGTCAACAGTGTAAAATTTTAAATACGTCATGTGGCTTCTAGATATTTTAATTTATTAGTATAGATACTTAATGATGCACATATCAACCAATCAAAGAAAGATTTGGGGCTTTTACATGGTGAAAACATCAACAAAATAAATAAAACCAGTAACTGTCATTTTGTATTTTATTTTTGCTACTTGTTAAGACAAATTGTGGGTTAGATCAGTCAATTATGTGTTAAAACTAAACCTAAAACTAATTTATTTTTTATCTTTTAAAATTAAAGGCATTTATATATTTTCCTTTTATAAGATTATTATTTATATATACACTCAAATAAAAAAATCAATTATATATTTCTATTCACAAAATACATATATTATATATTTATCCATCTCACTATAACTAAACTATTGAAAAGAAGTTTTTTTTATTGAAAAGAGTAAATTGCCGTTTTCATCCCTGAGGTTTTGTACATATCGTCATTTTCATCCAAAAATAAAATTTTTCTCCTCTGTGTCCCTGACATTTAAAAAACTTGCTATTTTCATCCATTTTCGTTAACCCCGTTAATTATCCTGTTAAGTAGCCATCGCGTGCACATCATGTGAGGGGCATTTAGGTATTTTTGCATATCACCAGGAAAAAAAGAAAACTTAAAAAAACATTGTTACATTTCCCCGAGCATTTAAACATTATTAGATTGCTTTTAATATTCAAAGCTAATGTCCGCTTAACGGGTAAAATAAACGAAGTTAACAGAAGTGGATGAAAATGGCAAAATTTTGAAATGTCAGGGACACAAAGGGGAAAAATAAAGTTTTTGGATGTAAACAGCAAAAAACATCAAAACTCAAGGACGAAAATGGCAATTAACTCTATTGAAAATATCATTGAACTTTCTTGACATAAAATATAATTTATAAAAAAATATAAAAGTTTTTTAATAACAATTCCATATTTTCTACACATAATTAAGGGTGATTCTACCTTGCATAAGTTTTGAATTTACATGTCTACCTCACATAGTTAAGGGTGATACTACCTCACATAAGTAGGTGTTGTCAAGACGTTAGAAATTAGTATTACAAAAAAAGACATACAATTTATATGTTCAACCATCAACCTGTGTATTACTCTTGGAGCCCGTTTAGAAATTTATTGTAACATGTCAAACTTTTCTAACTTGTCATTGGACTTGTTTTGATAAACCCATTCAATATGTTACGTTACATGGTTTAAGTTTTAAATGTGTGTGGATCAAAATTAGTATCCTTCATACGAATAACATATTCATGTTCATCAACTTCTAACCCTTCCAAATATTTTTTATTTTTATTCTTAATTCCGTCAAAATTTATCATAACATATATTAATTATACTTGTAGGACTCACTCGATAAAATCCATCATCCATGTATGCTCCACTTTGAGGGGATTGAAAGGGCAAAGATAGGTAAGAACCGGTTCTAAATCCGAAACCAACAACCCGACTATCAAACCGGTTTCACTTCAAGCCGATCCAACCCGTAGAGTTGAGACCGGTTCTTAACCCTACACGATGAAACCATTTTCAAACTAATAAAACCAGAACCAATCAAATTTCAATTTAGCTTCACATCCAATTTAACCCAATCATTTCTCTCACTCAAACTAATTTCACCCGGAACTAATTTCAAAACGCTAGTTTTGACTTCTTTGACCCAATCCGAACGGGTTTCAAAACCTGTTTCCAACCCGATTTCAACCCGGTTTTTACACATTACAGAAAAGGGGCTAGGGCTCGTATTAGTGTGTACGAATTGGTGCGGCAACGTCACACGCCCAAAATCCAGCAAAGACACCATCGGATCTAACCAGTCGGAATCCGTCTGATGAAAATCGATCGCCGGCGACTTTTCACCTGTTGATCACCTTTATTTGGATCCAAAATCAACGATCGATCTGCATTCTTCGTTTTCCGATGGGAGTTGTAATCGAGAGCGAAATTTGGGAAAACAATCAGCCACTGTCTATATTCATATTCCTATCATGCTTACTCTCAATCGTCTGTTTGCCTCAGAGTTCCAGCAGAATTTCCACCGTCTTCGATCAATCACTTCCATCGTCTTTGCTTCGGTTTCAGAGGAATTTTCTTCTCCTCTTCTGCTTCTCATCAGGTCAGTAGTTACTTTCAGTTTGCCAGAATAGCATATGTAATCATTTTAACTGTAAACTTGGCATTAACTGCACTGAAGTTTAGTTTTGCTAGTGTTGATCGTGGTGATTGTGTGAACAGTTTGCAGATGCGGATTGAAATATCATGAATGATTGAATACTCGTTAATTAATGTCTCTGATATATGAATTCGACTTAATCTGACTGTTGATGTTTGCTTCTTTAGTAATGGAAGGTATGTGGTCAGTGTTTGGGGAGTACGAGATGGCATACTTTGGTGTGAGTAAGGAGCAAATGGTGTCATCTCTTGTCATTGGTTCTGCATCTGCACTCTTTTTTGGGACTGGTTTAGGCATGGTGTCTGACTTAATGTATGTCTTCTTTCATTCGTTTTCCCGTTAGAATCTTGTTACATGAGTATATTATCAAACATGTTGAGTTGAGAAGTTCTAATTATCTTGAATAGTTAGCACATTTAGTATATGATATTCTTATGAATGTTCTCGCAGAGGTCGAAAGAAAGTTTGCTTGATGTTTTGTGTTTTGCACCTTTTCGTTGCTGTGTGGAAGAGGATTTTCTCACATCCAAGCATTTGGCTAGCAAGTGTTTGCCTCTCTATTGCAAGTTCAATTTTTTTGTTTGGTTTTGAGACATGGATGGTGGCTGAGCATGATAAGGTTTGTGATTTGGTCTCAGAAAATTTTCTACGTGCTATTTCTAATACATTTGTGCCATTGTTTCTTCAGAATTGTCATGACACGTATCGATAACTAGAGATATCTTGTTTTTTTGGCAGTTAGGACACAGACTAGATTCGTTAAATGAAATGTTTTGGCTAATGACCTTCCTTGAGTCTGCTTCTTTAGTTGGGAGCCAAGTGCTTGCAAATTGGTTTGTTGGTAACAACATTGAGAAGAACATGTTCTCACCTTCCACTGCTACTGCAGTATTAGCAGTCATAAGTATTATTTTCATTGCAAGAGAATGGAGGGAATCTCCACCTGCATCTTTTAAGGATTATCGGATATCATTGAGTACACATATATTCTTTGGTATATACATCTCTCTCTCTCTCTCTATGCACACCACATATACGCACGTATGCACGGACACACACATACAGATGAAATGATTTGATTGTATTTCTAGTGAATTTAAACCACAAAGGTTTAGTTATGGTTTGGTTTTGGGCCATAACTAACACAAAGCGACCCATACTAAGTGTGAGATGTTATTTGCAGATAAAAGAATATGGTTATTGGGCTGGGCACAATCTTGTGTTCAGTTCTCCGTTGCAGCATTTTGGATATTATGGGCCCCAACCATAGTGGTATGATTAACATCATACATGCATTTCACCAACATTCAAATAAAAATCTTTCTATATATCAATTTCAAAGAACATGTTTCTATGTCTATTTAATAAATATTTATTTTCAGGCTGATGGGCGGGAAGTTAATCTAGGCATGATATACCCTTGTTTGTTGGGAGCTAAAATGTTAGGAAGCACAACGTTTCCATGGTTTATAAATGGACCATTACCCCTGCGCACTGAAGATTGCCTAGTATATGCATTTGCCATAGCAGGCATTGTTCTGTCTATAGTTGCTTATGATTATCAGGTACTTAACTTGTTTGATTTTACATTATGATATCTATTATTTCTTGGCCGGTTAATTATTAAGGTCAAAAACTCGTGCAGGAAATCGGAATTCTTGTTGGGCTTTTTTGCTTGTTTCATGCCTGTATCGGCTTGATTTTACCTTCTTTGGCCCGACTGAGAACTTTGTAAGCTATTCTATGTGTATCCTAAACTTATTTCTGTTATTTATCTATAATTAAGCGAGGCTACTTGTTTTATGTACAGGTACGTGCCAAATGAGTTGCGTGGAGGAATGATTAGCCTTTCTCTAGCCCCTGCAAACGCAGCAATTCTTTTGTGCCTAATTCTGGTATGTGACTCCTTATTTGATTTTGAGTTTTGATGTATAGTTTAAGAAAATTTTGGACGTTGTCAAATAGGGTTTGTGCTAAATGGGTCAATTTCACGACTTGGCGAGTCAAATCCAACGTACATGAAATTTGTCATGTACCTAATTTCATGTTAGATTATGTTGTGTTTTCGTGTCGTGTTTGAAATTCACATCCCTGCCATCAAAATAATGAAAAATATTTTCCAATGAAGATAAAACTCGAACAAATTTGAGGACAGCATCTATATATTGAGACAAAAATGGCAAAATGGTGGTAATTTGTGTTGATATAGTTAGTTGTGTGACAGAGAGGTTACAATGGGAGCATTGAGAATTCAACAATAATCGCACTTGGTGCGATTGGCTTGTTCTCAGCAGCTGGTTGCATGCATTTGTTGAAGCAATCTGGCAAACACTCACCCCATCAAAACTTTCACAAACAGTGACTACACTTATTTTATGCACACCAACAGATTTCGGGCCAACCCATCACCTGACCCGACCCGACCCAATCAGGTAAGAAGTTTGCAACCAGCTTCAAGTCTGGAAATTATGTGGAATATGGGTTGAGATATGTTTATCCAGGTGAAATTTTGCTACTATTTGAAACATGGAGTTGAAGTGATATACTAGGACTGTTTCAATCAGTTATTAGGGTCTGAAAAGATGAGCAGAGTAGTATATTATAGCTAAGAATGTAATATTTTTATTTCATTCATTTTATTTTACTTTATATGTTAATCCTAGTACATGTTTCACTTCAAAATTTCTTGGTAGGACCTATGGGGTTCACTTTTTCCTTTCTTTACAACCCTGTAAGTTTAGGTATACAACTTTGGAAGTGCTTCATGAAATGTTGGTTCAAATTTATGAATTGAAAACTGATTTTTTTGTGGTGTGATCCGTGATCTCATACATTCAATGCATGGTTTGATTATTGAATTTGTTATTTGGTTTGATGTCAAAATGATTTCAATAGATTACGTCTTGTGTTCAGTTTAGAAATTTGACGACGCTTTAGTTTGGTATTTGATTAAACCGTTAACCAGGCAGTCGTTGGTTGAGGCAGAGCTTTTCAGTTTGGGTGCTTGGGTGTGATTGAGATGATAGTTGTCAGTTAGTGAACATCGATAACAAGAGCAACGGTCAATAGTTGTCAGTTAGTGAACATCGATAACAAGAGCAATGGTCAATAGTTGTCAGTTAGTGAACATCGATAACAAGAGCAATGGTCAACGATGGTTTGAGGTGATGGAGTTGGGTATTTGCTTTATTTTTAGTTTTTTTAAAAGATATGACTGTCAATTAATATTATTTTCTTATCTACGAATACATATTTTTACTTGGCACATATTTCGCTTCTAGAATCATCATACCTACACTCTTAAGATTTAAACTTATAACATTTAGTTGAGAAATATGTCATCTTACTAATGTACTTGGAAGATTAATATTACCATAAATTTTCACAATTTAAGACAACCTAAATACGATCATACATTGAGATGAAATCTAAAATACGAGCATACGTACATATGTTTTGATTATTGTATATGGTATAAAGGTTTTAATGTTTGATCTTTTTTCTTGCCCCTCTATCCTTCTCCACTGCTTTTACAACATAATCTTGATTGTCATTGCCCTCAACTTGCCTCGATGACACATTATACATACATATAGATTAAGTTGTACCAACATAGTGGTAGCTCCTTCTGCCGCAACCATGATGTTGTGTCTCTTGCCTCCGCCGCTATGGACTTAGATTTATCGTTATCATTCATTCATTTGCCACCACAAAGTTTCCTTACACCAACACGTTTGACTAATTTTTTATCAATCAATAACACATAATATGTTGTAGCGGAATTCAATATAATAGAATAACAAAGAAAGATCAGAAACAAATACGATCAAGAACAGACTAATGATTCACTTCTATTAGAGCTGTAAAGAACTTCACGGTAATGAAGATGATACAATTGAGCTAACTAACTCTAACAACCTTCTAATCCCTTATTAATAAGAAAAGAAAAATTACACATTCAACCCCTCAACTATGAAACAGTTAACACATGTTAACTAAAACTTTGAACACTATATTTTGAACACTACATTTAACAATCTCCACCTTAGTGTCAAAGTTTAACCAACACTAAGCCAATGTAAACACTGCTGAAGCTTAACACCAGGAACCACCTTGGGTTCCTTGGTCAAGCAATCTGCTGCATTGTCCTTAGTTTCAACATATACAACACTAATCACCTTAGCATTAATCACATCTCTAATGAAATGCAATTTAACACTTATGTGCTTAGTTCTTTCATGATAAATCTGATTCTTTGAAAGATGTATAGCACCTTGATTGTCACATTTCACCATTACATTCTTTGGAACTACTCCCAAATCAAACACAAAACCTTTAAGCCAAATTGCTTCCTTAATTGCTTCTGTCAAAGCAATATATTCTGATTCGGTTGTAGACAAAGCTACCACCTTTTGCAAAGTAGATCTCCAACTAACTAATCCACCAGCAACCATGAAAGCATACCCAGTTATTGATCTTCCTCTATCAATATCTTTTGCAAAGTCAGAGTCCACATAACCTTCAATATCAATCATATCTGGCACCTTGTCAACACCTCCAAAAACTAAACCCAGTTCCCTTGTACCATTGAGGTACCTCAAGATCCACTTTACTGCATACCAGTGAACCTTTCCGGGATTAGACAAAAATCTGCTTACCAACCCAACAGCATAACCCAAATCTGGCCTAGTGCACACCATCAAATACATAAGACTACCCACTGCACTAGCATAAGGAATGATTGACATATTTGCCTTTTCTTCATCAGTTTTAGGGCAATCTAGACTTGACAACTTGAAATGAGGAGCAAGAGGTGTTACAACAGACTTGCTTCTATGCATATTAAAATTCACAAGTATCTTACTAATGTATGATCTTTGAGATGGAAACAATAGTTTATTCTTTCTATCTCTTCTGATCTCCATTCCCAGTATCTTACTAGCACTTCCCAAATCCTTCATTTCAAAAGCCTCCATAAGCATCTGCTTAGTATCTACAATCTTACTTTTATCTTTGCAGCATACCAGCATATCATCAACATATAACAGCAGATATATATACTCACCAGAGTCATACTCTTTAAAGTATACACAGCAATCATATCTGCTCCTTTTGAACTCATGCTTAATCATTTGCTCATCAAATCTTTTATACCATTGCCTTGGGGATTGCTTAAGCCCATACAATGATTTCTTCAAGAAACAAACTTTTTCTTCTTGGCCATTCCTTACATAACCCTTTGGTTGTTTCATGAATATATTTTCATCTAACTCTCCATGTAAGAATGCAGTCTTCACATCCAGTTGTTCAAGCTCATAATCATTCAATGCAACCAAAGACAACATCACTCTTATAGAAGTATGTTTTACCACTGGAGAAAATACCTCAGTATAATCTATACCTGCCCTTTGGGTGAATCCCCTAGCAACCAGTCTAACTTTGAACCTTGGAGCCTCCACTCCATCAATGCCTTCCTTGAGCTTGTACAACCACTTACAATCTACTATTTTCTGCCCTTCAGGCCTGTCCACCAAGACCCAAGTTTCATTCTTGTTTAAAGAATTCATTTCTTCATCCATGGCTTTAATCCATTTATCTTTGTGATCTGATTCTATTGCATCTTCATATGAGATGGGTTCACAGATACTCTCTTCTTCAGCTGCTGTAAAGACAAATGCAGAGATCTCATCATTATCTCTGAATCTGGAAGGAGGTATAATAGCCCTTTTTGGTCTGTTCCTTGCTATACTATACTCCCTAGTCATTGCATCCTCCTGACCATGCCCTGATGATTCCCCTGAATCATAGTCAGAATCATAGTCAGCACTCATATCAGGCATTAACTCCACCTCAATTTTATCCCCTTTACTCTTCAGCTCAGTATCATGACCTCCCATCACATCTTTGTACATCAAATCCTCCTTAAAAACAACACTTCTGCTTACCATTACCTTGGGACTACCATTATCCAGTCTCCACAGCCTATATGCTTTGATGCCTTCAGGGTATCCCAATAGAACACATTTGACAGCTCTTGGTTCAAGCTTGCCTTGACTAACATAAGCATAAGCAACTGAACCAAATACCCTTAGATGATCATACTTTGATTTGTTTCCTGACCACCTTTCCATAGGTGTCATTAAATCAATTGCTGAGGAGGGAGACCTATTTATTAGGTATGCTGCAGTTGAAACAGCTTCAGCCCAAAATGTCTTAGGCAACCCTGCATTTGATAACATACACATCACCTTATTCATTAGTGTTCTATTCATTCTCTCCACTAATCCATTCTGTTGAGGATTGCGGGGAACAGTCAAGTGTCTGGCTATTCCATGTTCTTTGCAGAAGTCACTGAACAGATTACTACAAAACTCCAATCCATTATCAGTTCTTAGTTTCTTGACTCTTCTTTCAGTTTGAGTTTCCACAAGCATCTTCCATTCCTTGAATTTCTTGAAAGTTTCATCTTTGCCTTTCAAAATATAAACCCAAACCCTTCTTGAAAAATCATCAATAATGGATAAAAAATACCTAGCTCCACCTAGAGATGCAACCTTTGCAGGCCCCATAGATCAGCATGGATATAATCCAATACACCTTTTGTGCAGCTCACTCTTTTACTGAATTTCACTCTGTGTGATTTCCCAATAATGCAGTGCTCACAAAATCCTGCACTGCACTCTTGTATATCACTAATCACACCTTGTTTCTTCAATTCCAGTAAGCCTTGATCACTTATATGTCCCAACCTCTTATGCCAGATCATAGCAGGGTTATCAGCAACTACATTTGCTGAGGTTGAACTTGCAATAACCTCTCCATCTAACAGGTATATGTTATTGTCTCTCCTAGTACCAGACAATAACACCATTGACCCTCTGATTACCTTAGCTTTTCCATTTGACAAGCTAACCTGGCACCCTTCTTTTTCAAACAAGCCAAGGGATAATAAATTCCTCTTCAACTCAGGAATATATCTTACCTTTGTCATGTCATATCTTGTCCCATTTCTCAGTTGTATTGGGACTGTACCAATCCCCTTGATAGAACATGGTCTGTCATCACCTAATTGTACAGTCCCAAGATCCTGCATACTGAGTTCAGTGAAAAATTGTTTATTTGGAGTCATATGGTAAGAACATCCAGAATCCATGACCCATGATTGATCATTGCTTCCTTTTGTGATCACCAATACATCTGCACTATCATACCCATCTTCAACATCTTCTTGTTGTTGACTACTCAGATTTCTAGGAGTATGAGACTTTCCCTTTTTCTTCTTCCACTCCGGACAATCTTTCTTGAAGTGCTTATCTGAGTTGCAAACATAGCATCTCCTTTTACCCTTTGACCTTGATCTACTGAACACCTTTGGCTTCTGGCCTCTTTGTTCTGACCTTCCCCTTGCATAAAGACCATCAGAATGTTCATCCTGTACATCTGATCTCTTCTTTAACTCTCTTGAGTTCAAAGCAGCAAGGACCTCCTCCATGGTGAGGGATTCTCTGCCAAACATGAGTGTGTCAACAAAGTGTTCATATGTTGACGGTAAAGATGCCAAGAATATTATGGCTTGGTCTTCATCTTCCAATTCAACTTCAATATTTTCAAGATCAAGAACCAGCTTATTAAACTCATCAGTATGATCTTCCAGTGACTTACCGGCCCCCATCTGAAAAGTGTATAGCCTTTTCTTCAAGTACAGTCGGTTTGCCAAGGATTTAGTCATATACAGACTTTCGAGTTTTGACCATAATCCTGCAGCTGACGTTTTCTTCGCCACTTCCCTTAGAACTCGGTCTCCAAGGCTCAGTATTATCGCACTATGTGCCTTCTCCAAGATGTCTTTCTTTTCTTTCTCAGTTAACCCGGCTGGCAGTCGTTCTTCTCCACTCAGCGCGTCCACGATCCCTTGATGAACCAAAAGTGCTCGCATCTTGACTCTCCATAACCCAAAGTCATTCTTTCCATCGAATTTTTCGATCTCGTACTTCGTTGACACCATCTTGAGCCCTAATTTCTCCTTCAGATCACCTTCTTTGTTTTCAGTCTATTGTGGCTCTGATACCACTTGTTGTAGAGGAATTCAATATAATCGAATAACAAAGAAAGATCAGAAACAAATACGATCAAGAACAGACTAATGATTCACTTCTATTAGAGCTGTAAAGAACTTCATGGTAATGAAGATGATACAATTGAGCTAACTAACTCCAACAACCTTCTAATCCCTTATTAATAAGAAAAGAAAATTTACACATTCAACCCCTCAACTATGAAACAGTTAACACATTATATTTTGAACACTACATTTAACATAATATCTAACATAACTTATTGATTTTTGACGGAATTGTGGCAGTAAAACTATAAAATTTATAACAGTTTTATGTTTGTTTGAGAACTTATCTAAAAATTCTGAATATGATTTTTAGAAGCTTTTTAAAATATTTTTGATTAATTTTTTTTACATTCATTTAAATTTATGGTTTGAGTAAAGATTTAAAGATTTTGAAGAAGTTATGCGGCCAGATGATCCTTCATCACCAAAATTATGCATGGGGTTCAGTTCAACCATACCAATGAAAACAAGGGTAAGCTCCAAATCTCTGATTTCCCCATCCTGTTTGCATGTTTATCTTCTGGAATTTGTTCAACTTCCAGGAGATAAACAAATGATCAGGCTACATGTGTACTTTTTTTCTTTGGGTAACGGGAACGGTATCTTGCTAAAATAGGCTAAATGTGAACAGCTCTCTCCTTTCCTCTCCGAGTCAAACATCAGTTTTAACAGACGGAAATTGAACCCGACTCCATCTTGGAGGATTATTACAAAACATGCCTCTTAGAGATGAGATGGATGGTCGGTTCAGCAACTTGCGCTGCTAGAGTTGGGAGCCCAGCTTGGAAATCAAGCTCCCTTTTGAGCAATGGCTGGTATGTCTTTCTTCTTTCTTATTGTTTTTTTTATTGTTTAACTCACACGGCCCCATCAATATCTTGCTAGAGCGTAGCTTACACTAGGAAAGCGGCCTTCAACTGATTATAGGCTGTAAAGTCAAACCAATGAAAGCTAGATTTAAACCAGACATTTGCTAGATAGGAATCAAGCGCTTATTCTTGTGCCATCCTTTGAAGGTTTTCTATATTACTGTTGTAACAGTGGTAGAAAGTTGAAACATTTTGTGGATAAAAATAAAACTGAAGTTATAACATAACATCAAGGGAAATATAATGGAAATATTTTGCATTTAACTACTAGGTGAATGGAATATTTATCTCTGAAAGAGCCGTTGTATTCGTGGGGGGAGCTGAAACCCACATACTTCTTCCTACGCTTAGTGACATTCACTGTTCTTGGAGTCACGGTATCAGCTGCCAGCTTTAATCCTTAATCCTTCAACTGCAAGACTTAATTCATCTGTAAACTGGCTTAATGACAAAGAAAATATAATTATATGCTACTACTTACCAATTATTTTATCTTCACTAAATGCAGGATCCTTTACGGTTTTTACCAGCTGCAGGAACAGGAACACTTTTTCTCTTCTGAGGATATATCTCGCATGTCTTTCTGACTAAATTTATAACACTTTAGCTCTGAAGAGAGCAGCTGGTATGATGGACAAATGTGGGTAAAACCTCCAGATGTTAGTAGACTAGTATCCATTACTTCAAAATATGAAACTTGTGAAAGTTAATATCGTTTCGAAATAAATTTAAATTTTGCTTGTTTCTTTCCTGATTCTGGTCCGTGACAGATTATTGGGCTCATACAAGGTACCAACAAGTCAACAATTCTTAAAAACTTAATTTTTAAAAAAAATTTATTCATGAACTGAAAAACCCATTACATTTTTATAAATGCAGGTCAAACCCGTTATCATATTGCTGAAACAAATGCTCGTTGAAGCAGGCGCTTTACTGCTTATGGCAGTTTGATTGCTCATTTTTGCCAAACTGGTAGAAAACTTTTTCAACATGAAGAAAACAGTGCAGTTACAAAGATCAGTAGTGCCAATATGAGGTGCATTAAAAAAGAATGTTTCTCTTTTTTAGATGTTTTGTGTACTAACAAGAATGTATTTGAGTCTAAAAAAACAACTTATAAAAACTATTTTACAGCAAAGAAGAGCTACTAATTATATTACCTTTGGATGTGAAGGCCATTGACGATTTAGCAATAGCTACAACTGAGGCTGCTGATGGAAGGCCAGTCTACTGCAGGGACAGATATTATCGTAAGCTAGCAGGCGGGCAAAATTGCAAGTGGAAGGACCTGCTAAAGTAAGCAGGAACAACACAGAAGCCAGAAAGATATTCATAGATATGTATTTTGCAATTTTGAGATGCTATTCAAAGAGACCTGAAAGAAAAAGGAAGACTGCAAAGCGATAGAAGTTGAAGTATTTACCATGCAACTAGAATCCTTCACTATATCTCTAACCGTTTGATTTTTCCTCTTGGTTTCTTCTATATCTAAAGTTCGGTAGGCAAGAGCAAGCAAGTAAACGGCTGGATGAACCCTCCTGCATGCCACATTAAATTAAATGAATATAATCTTATGCCTTGAATCCCATTGACGGAATTGTTATGGTGTCTCTTTTAAGGTGTTTGAAAAGAATACCTTTCAGAAGATTGAGTTAAGTCAATGCCATCCCAATACCTCTGAGATAATACCGTCTTTCCTTTATCATCCTTCCCATATGTCTCAACATACCAACCACCAATGTCATGCAAACCACAACGAGGCTCAAATAACCAGTACCTGATCATTAAACATTTGACCACAACAAGAGTACTTAGTACACACTATAAATCCCATGTCTATAGATTTATATATTGAAAATAAGTTAATTAGTCCAAAACAGACCTGTTAAAACTATTCAGGGAAAGATCAAGATATGAGCCTTACTTGCTTGGTGGTAAACAAGCTCTAGTGCATCTGCATTCACAAACAGAAGCCTTCTCACCCAGTTGGTACCAGTGCATATGTTTCACCTAACATAAATTTTAATGCAAAATATGAATTTTGGTTGAATTTGGGCACAGGCTGAAAAGAGGATACAAAAGAAAAATCATAGCGATAGAAATGATGCACACCAATAGTGTCCGATGGATCATAACCACGTGAGTCTTCACATCACAATTATTATAAACAAAGCAAGAACCCTCTTCACCACTAGTCCCTAGTCCTATTATGCTTCCCAAAAACATCTTATTTGCAATTGCATCTTCCTCAAAATCATCTTCATGGTCTTCATGTAGATTCAAATAAACATGTATACGATCTTCACAGTCTTCATTTGACATGTCAGCAACGTCACTCTTTGGTGGGACCCTATTCGCCACAGCAACAATTTTTCCTGATACATGCAACTCCAAATCCTTATATGCATCACATGTGTTGTCACTACGGTTATCATACGTTCTAATTTCAGTACCAGAATCTTGATAGCAGGTGTGTGATAATTCCAGAACCTTTTTAGTGATGCACACTTTACCAAATAGATCCCGCCCAGATACCAAATGCAGGACATCAGGAGTTCCAGGAACTGATCTTACATCAGCTTCAAAAGAGTTCGGAAGAAAGTCCATTGATTGAATTAGAGGACCATAATAAGCTGCATTTATGGCAGAGTAAAAATCATTCTGCAGTACATCAAAGTAGCTTGTTCCATCCATTATTCTCCTTTCCGATACAATATCATTTATGGCATATCTATACCATTTTAACCATTCAACAACTTCCGTCTGCTTTTCCGTTGTTTCATAGGATTCATATGTGTACATTTGAGAACCTTGTCTCGAGTGTTTTTGGATAACTACTCTTTGTGAATATAGATACTTGTCATAGTGTGCTCTTTTTTCGGTATCCGACAATATCTGCATTTAGTTACTGCAAACAATCAAAATCCATTTTCATCTTCAAAACTTATCAAAGATCTACAAGCATATAATGTGACACTGTGAGCATCATCAATGCTTTTTGGTTCTAGTCCTAGGTTATGATATGTAAACATTTATCCTGATTCCTTTGACTGCAAACCTAAGGTCACATATCCTATATCTGTTTATCAGAAATTAACACCATGAGTTTTCAATTCAATTTTCAAATTCTGAATTCAACCTAATTTACCACTGGAGCCCTGGTTTTTGTAACATTCTAATAGAATAAGATTTTCAGAAACAAGAAGCTAAATCCTATGACAAAGCACACGACGATTCGAGCTTATTACAGACCACTGACAAGTAGCAAACTCTGAGGAATTATACTCAAAGCATTAGCATACCTCATAAGCTGCGAGAATTTGAACGAATCGATTGGAATTGGAGAATCCATGAGGCGATTGAGAGAGATCAGGATGAGTTTCCTTGGCCAATTTTCGAAAAGAAGCCTTGATTTCTGAAAACGAGGAAGATTCAGAAACCCCTAGGAGGTCGTAAGCGTTCTTACCGGACAATTCCGGTGGCTCCACCGACTCAGCGCTAGTACTCAGCGGTCTACTACTACTAAAACAATAAGGCATGAAGGCATTGATATTGAGATATGCGTGCAGGCGAGATGAAATAAATGAATGATACCGGCGGCCGTGGTTGTGGTGGTGGTGGTGGTGACGACGGCAGAGGCTGAGGAAGGTAGAGTAGGCGCCGTGGACCGCCATTTTTAACAACTGTTTGGATCAGCGACTCCAACAAGATGAGTTTCAACTATGAAGCCTCAAAAGTTAATGTGATAACTTTGTCTCGTGTCAAATTTTGAAAGTGGCCTAAGAAGGTGATCGTGTTCGATTATGGTCGATGACAGAAGTTAGACGGTGCTCACGAGTTTTTACGAAACCAGTTCAAATGAAAGATGGTCGTTACGCGCTGGAACTAAGTGTTTGTCTAGTGTCCATTGAGCCAAAGGAAAGTTGATACTTCGGGGGTGCTATAATGGATGAGTAACAAACTACAAGGTCGTGCGTGTTTTTATGATAAAAGAATGACGTGTCAAATGTTTGAAGATCATATCTACTTAAAGTTGTTTGATTCATGTTGGTTTATTGACTACTTCAGATTGAAGAACGTAATATGTCATATATCGATTGGTTATTTAAACGTTCGACTAACTTTACACAAAACATCCACTACATATCTAAATTCTCCCTAAATTAACATATAGAGCCTCTTTAAAATAAAAATGCTACGTTAAAAAGTTCAATAATAACACCACCTAACATCACAATAATAAATAGAAACCATCAAAGGTAAACAAAAGATAACCAAATCGTACCTCCGGACGTGTTCACAAAAAACAAACTACCACCAAATTTTAGCCCATATAATTCTTCTTACAGCATGATCAAGCCCAATCAATTTATTGTTATTTCATATAATAACCCATCAATTTTAGCCCAAAGTTTTAATTCGTTTTCTGTTTCCAAGCCCACAACAAGTATAGAAACAACATAAGATAATATAATTACTAAAGCATTTAATACGATCAACATTTAATCAAACAGCATTGATACGATGTTTTCTTATAATGAAACAATGTGACCTTAAAGGATGTCAAAGATTGAAAAAGTCTGCCTATAATTTTTGGACATGTAAGGTAGGAAAGCGGTCTACGGTAAAGAAACATTCAACAATGCCTTAAAGGGTGGAAGTATGAGGAAAAAACCGTAGAAAAGGAAGATCTAATCGTGACAATAGAGATCGATAAACACAAATCAGTAAGTAAACAAAACAATACGAGAAGAATTCATTAAAACAATGAGGGATGGAAAGAGTGAAGACTTAAGAATAACGATACTCACTTCATTATTCTGCGTTTTTGTAGTTATTGGTGGTGTTTTTCTTGTTCTCTATATGTTCGACCCCCACGCGACTCACCCGTGGTTTGCTGTTGCCGCCTTACTCTTTATCGGGTCCCCTTGGATCTTTTGGTTGATGACGTATATGTACATGTGCACAAAGGCTTCTGGCCGTTGGCTCGTAGGACCGAAGGGCGCGAGATCTCAAGATGCAAGACCAGCACTATGACCATGCAAATTATGTGAGTTTTTTATTTTTTACTTTATTTTAATTTTATTTTTTATGGCTCTTTTATGACCCATATCCTCAATGTTGTTATTAAATGGACTATACTCTAGAAACACTATTGTCTACGTTAATTGGATTATTCAACTTTGTGATGTTAATTTGTTTAATAACGAGTTAGTTTATATTTAGGTTATGACCGAGATGGTTGGTAAAGATTGCTCATTATCGGATTCTTAATCTGTGCTAGTGAACATTAATCAAATCATGGAGTTTCAGCTTTTAATTACAACTAGTTAAGGGCCGTAAACAAAACGAGCGTTCAACGAACAGTTCGTAAACTGTTCGGCGGGAAGTTCGTTATGCTCACTCATTTAATAAATAAATGAGCACGAACAAGAAAATTTTGTTCATTTAGTTAAATAAACAAACACGAACAATAAAATTTTGGTTATTTAGTTAAACGAACAAACATGAACACATGTTGTGTTCATTCAATATATATTCGTGAATGTTCGATAATGTGTTCGCTTATGTTTGTTTTGTATCAGTTTGTGTTTGTTCATGTAAAAGTTATTTTATATATATATTTTACTAGTATTAATTCTTAAAATATAATATGAGTTATATTATACATCTAACTGTTGGGAAACAATTGATATTGGAACTCAATCACAGAACACACTTTTGGAAGAACAATTCCAAGGCTCTTTTATTCATAAAACTCATGAAGAATACGTGAACATCACCCCTATTTATAAGAGAACAAACTTAAAGATATCATGACTCTTAACAAGATAACCAAAGTTTAAACTTAAATTCAATACTAGATAACATAACTCTACTAGATAAACTTTATCTCTTGATCTCCTCCAAGCCTCCCCATGAGATCGACCTTGCCACCCCGATGTCGTTATCGAATTAGGATTAGAGTTATCATTCACCCCCGTAATCCTGATTCGTTCCTCCCAAATCAATCATTCCAAGTAATTTTCTCATCTCTTCAAACTTGATCTTCGGTAGTCCTTTGGTCAGAATGTCGGCCTTTTGCATGTGTCCGCTAACATGCTCTATTTTGACTTCACCTCTTTCGATACATTCTCGTATGAAGTGGTATCTCGTGTTTATATGCTTGCTTCGGCCATGAAATACCGGGTTCTTCATTAGTGCAATAGCCGAAGTGTTGTCAACTTTGAGTGTTACCACCTTTTCTTCTTCATTAGTCAAGTTGCTTAACAACCCTTTAAGCCACAATGCTTGGCATGCAGCAGCTGCTGCTGCCATAAACTCTGATTCGCACGATGACAATGCAACTGTTTTCTGTTTCTGAGAGTTCCAAGAGATAGGTGCCATACCGTAATAAAATACCATACCCGAAATGCTTCTTCCGTCTGTTTGATCCGTAGCATGGCTACTGTCGCAGTAACCAATTAATTTTGCGTTGTCTGTTCGGGCATAGACTAGGCCATAATTTATAGTTCCACGAATGTACCGTAGTATTTGTTTGATGAGTTGCATGTGGATTCGTTTAGGCTCTTGCATGAATCGACTTGCAACACCAATAGAGTAGCTTAAATCTGGCCTTGTGTGGGTGAGGTATCTTATGCATCCGATTAATCGTCGGTACTCGGTTGCATCTGCTGCTTCATCGTCTTCGCCTTTTGTTACTTGCAATCTGGGTTCCATAGGGTATCGGGTGCTGTTACACTCCATCATTCCAGCTCCTTTTAGTATTTTCTTTGCATAACCACTTTGTTTTAACATAATCTTACCTTCTTGCTGTATCACCTCGATTCCCAAATAGTATGTTAGCAGCCCAAGATCCTGCATATCAAATTCTGTTTTCATCTGAGTCTTGAACAGATTGAGCTCACTTACATTTGTTCCCGTAATGATGAGGTCGTCGACAAAGACCCCTACTATGATTAAGGTGTCTCCATGAGTTCTCGTATATACCGCTTGTTCTCTCGGGCATCGATTAAACCCGAGATTCTTTAATGTTTTATCCAAGCGTTCGTTCCATGCTCGAGGTGCTTGGCGGAGGCCGTAAAGGGCCTTGTTTAATTTGTACACCTTGTCTTCTTTTCCGGGAACAACAAAACCATCCGGTTGCTTCACGTGTACAATTTCTTTCAGATCTCCATTTAGGAATGCAGATTTTACGTCCAAATGGTATACTTCCCACTTGTTTTGAGCAGCCAATGCTAGTATTAGCCTGATGGTTTCTAACCTTGCAACCGGTGCGAATACCTCATCAAAGTCTATACCTTGTTGTTGAACATAGCCTTTCACGACTAGTCTTGCCTTATACTTTGTTACCTTCCCGTTTGCATCACGCTTTATTTTGAACACCCACTTGAGCCCTATGGCTTTGTGACCTGCTGGGAGAGTTGTTAATTCCCAAGTTTTGTTCAACTCAATTGATTCTAACTCTGTTCTCATGGCCCTTCCCAGTCCTTGTTTCCTCTAGCTTCTTGATAATTAGTTGGTTCTTCTTCCATTTGAGGGTCTGTGGTTTCTTGGTACATAACGTAGTCATCAAAGCGCTTTGGTTGGCGTATTTGTCGCGTGGACCGCCTTAGTGTAACATGTTGTATGTGTGGGTCAGGTACACTTTCATTATTTAACTCGTCCACTTGAGCGTGTTGAATCGGGCTTTCTTCGGGACTTTGTTCCTGGTTTTGATGTGTTTCGAGTTCACTTACTTGTACTGGCGCTTGTTTATTGTTTTGCATGCTCAGTTCAGGTGCATAGACTTGGAATTCGGCCCATTCGGGCCCACTGCCTATCTTCAGTACTTCATTGTGATCTGCCCAATTAAAGGCTCTTTGTTCTTCGAAGACAACATCCCTGCTCACATTGATTCGGTTATTGCTGGGATCATATAACCGATACGCCTTTGAACCTGGTTCACTACCAAGATACACTACCATCTTGCTTCTTCTACTTCCTCGACCACCTGATACACACTACCAAGATACACTACCATCTTGCTTCTTTCATCGAGCTTCCTTTGATTTACCGTCGGTAGTTTCATATGTGCGCAGCAACCGAAAACTCGTAGATGTTTGAGGTTAGGCTTGAGCCCTCTTAGAGCTTCATATGGAGTAACCCTTTTTAATGCTTTGGTTGCTGTTCGGTTTTGTATGTATACAGCGTGCCGAACGCATTCTCCTCATAAATTTTGCGGTACTTTCATGGTTTTAAGCATACTTCTGGCTGCGTTGAGTATTGTTCGGTTCTTCCGTTCTACCACACCATTCTGTTGTGGTGAGTATGGTGTGGTAAACTGCCTCTTTACTCCTGTTTCGTCGCAAAAATCAGTGAATACCTGGTTCAAGTATTCTCCCCCCCGATCGCTTCTTAAAGTCTTCACCTTTAAGGCAAATTCCAATTCTACTTCCTGTTTGAATTTTTTAAACATTGAAAGTGCATCAGTTTTAGTTTTGAGGGTATAGATCCATGTGTACCTAGAGTAGTCATCCATGAATAAGATGAAATAGCGATTCCCTCCTAACGTCGGTGGGGAGATAGGGCCGCAGAGATCTGTATGCACCAATTCGAGTGGTTTCTTGGCTCGACAACTGGCCTGCTTTGGGAATGGACTTCGTTGTTGCTTTCCGGCCAGACATGAATCGCAGACCCGATCTTCCTGTGATATATTTGGTATTCCAATAACCATATTTTCTTTCTGCATTTGATTCATGGTCCGAAAGCTTGTATGGCCAAGCCGGGTATGCCAAAGCCATGCTTGGTCACCGATCGTGTTTAGCAAACACACCGGTCTTCCTACCTTCAAATTGATTTTGTACAGTCGATTGCTGCTCCAGTCGATTGCTGCTCCTTGGTATCTTCATTAACAGCTGGTTGCCATCGTCATACAACCAAAGATGGTTTTCTGCAATCCATGCTTTGTATCCGTTTTCATCAAATTGCCCTATACTCAATATGTTACTACATAGAGCTGGTATGTAGTAAACGTCATGAATCACTCGCTGTTCACCGTTCTTGTACTCGAATATAACCGAGCCCTTTCCTTTGATCATCACCCTTGAGCCATCGCCAAACTTTACGAGACCTGTTACACTTTGATCTATCTCTGTGAAGTGTGATTTGTGACCAGTCATGTGATTAGATGCACCATTATCAAGGTACCACGTCGTCTCATCACTCGAGTCATTGGCGTATAAGACTGGATTCACCTTCTCTTCGTTGAGGAGTATCTTGTTTTCATCGGGTTCAAGTGCCACCATCATTAATTCTGGTCCTCTTGGTTCTGCTTGGTTTAGATTGGCTTCTCCTTCTGGCTCTTTGGTGCATTCCCATGCAAAATGTCCCATGTTATCGCAGTTGTAACATCGAACGTTTCTTTTATCTCGACCTCGATTATTATCTCGGTTTTGAGCACCAGTTTTGCTTTGGCTGCCATCACGTCGGGTTTCATTGTTGCGTCCCCTTCCTCGACCGGTCCAGTGTCCCCGGCCTCTTCCTCTACTACTACCCCGATGGTGGTAACTTGATGCTCCTCGTCCTTTACCATACTGTTTCTTATTGTGATCTGAATCCTTCTTTGCTTGACTATCATCTTTTGAGAACAGTAGCTTTCCCATCTCTGCTGCAGTTTCCTTTCCCTTAATATGTTCTTCGAAAGCCTTGAGCCGCGCAATACAATCTTCAAACGACATCGTTGCAAGATCTGCCCATTGTTCTATTGTTGCAACTATGGCTATAAATCGGTCAGGTACACTGTCCAGGAGCTCCTTTACCAGATCAACATCTTCCATTGGTGTTCCAAGGCTATCAAATTGATTGGCATACTCGGATATTTTCCCGGCATATTCTTCAATTGTTTGTTTATCACTCATCTTCAATTGATCTAATTCTCGCTTCAGCGACTGCATACGTGCTTGTTGTACTCTGTTAGCGCCCAAGAATCTAACCCTTAATGATTCCCATATCTCCCGGGCACTACGACTTCTTGCCACCTGCATTAGAACATTTTCAGGAAGTGCCTGGTAGATTATTGCTCTAGCCATCTTGTTCTTTTTCTCATCGACTGAGCCCTTGTTGGATGGATCTACAGCTTCCCATAGACCTTGCGCATCGAGTATGGACTCCATGATTACAACCCAAGTGTTGTAATTGGTCTTGGATAGCTTTGGACAGTGCAAAGAAGTGGTACTTGGTTCACGTCCCCCTGTTGCTTGATGGGCTAATTGTTGTACCGGAGTTCCTCCACCGCCTTGTTCTCCAGCAGGTGGTGGAAGGTCGCCTTCGGTACCACGATTTCCAGCTTCTGCCATTGAGATCTGAACTTCCTCCTCTTTCTTGGTTGCGAAATCTTTTAATCACACGGTTAGAAGCCCCGGTGATTATTCTTCTGCTTGTGGTTAATCGCCCCACACCTTTGAGTTCCTAGATCGTCTAGGCTCTGATACCAATTGTTGGGAAACAATTGATATTGGAACTCAATCACAGAACACAATTTTGGAAGAACAATTCCAAGACTCTTTTATTCATAAAACTCATGAAGAATACGTGAACATCACCCCTATTTATAAGAGAACAAACTTAAAGATATCATGACTCTTAACAAGATAAACCAAAGTTTAAACTTAAATTCAAATACTAGATAAACATAAACTCTAACTAGATAAACTTTATCTCTTGATCTCCTCCAAGCCTCCCCATGAGATCGACCTTGCCACCCCGATGTCGTTATCGAATTAGGATTAGAGTTATCACTAACAACTCTGTCAGCATCTCGCATTTGATCATTCAGTTTCAGTTCGTGTTAAAACTTGATAAAACTTGTTAATTTTTGTGTTCACTATGTTTATGATAATTGTGTCAAGTATGTTCGGATGAATACGTTAAGTACTTATTATTTCTTTATGGATTCTATGTAATATTCGTGATTAAAAATACTGATTTGTTTTAAAATAAATATATGATTGCTTTTATTCGTTGTATATTTGTTTGTGTTTCCTGAACATTTGTTTCTTTTCCTTTGTATTTGTTTTCATTAGTTTACTTTCGGTAATGCTCGTGAATAGTTAATAAACATATTAATTCGTTATTGAACGTAAATGAATAAGAAATCTCGTGCGGTATACATTCGTGAACAGTTAATAGACAAGTTTATTTTCTTAACAAATAAATTTCGTTCAGTTCGTTTGCAGTCCTAATAATAACACTCTAGATAGGGTTAAATAGTTACCATTTTTGTTTTGGTGTTTTTAGGCGTCAATCAAATTTGAGAGTATCAGAAGCCAGCCTTTTTGGAATGATATTGTAAAAAAAAGAAAATTTATGAGGTAAAATTTTATAATATAGAAGTCTATGGGAATCGGAGGTCGTGAAGCATCTAACATTAATGCTCTTATCATCAATTGCAGGTCGTGCTTCTTAGTATAGATAATGTTTTAAACACTTTTGAGGATCTTGTCATGTACTCATGTTTACTTTATGTTTGAGTAATTTGATTAAAATGACACGTATATAAGTCATAAATTTTGTATTTAAGTGTTTAATTTCAAAATATATATAAAAGCAAAAGTAAAAACAAGATGTGAGGGATAAAAACTATAAATTAATAAAATAAAAAAATAATATGCATACGTATACACAGATAACTAG
Organism: Flaveria robusta; assembly: GCA_025506415.1. NCBI lineage: Eukaryota > Viridiplantae > Streptophyta > Magnoliopsida > Asterales > Asteraceae > Flaveria > Flaveria robusta. The sequence goes on along the minus strand of CM046466.1, from coordinate 11,602,696 downwards.
TTTAATGCAAAATACAAAACTTAATTGACTTTTTAACATGCATTGTAATGTTAACAGAATATTAAGTTTGATATAATCAAGCGGAATATAAAGTCACTACCAGTAAACTAATTAGTAAAGAGATTTTGAAAGGAAAAATTAAAATTATAAAAATCTGATTCAACCATCTGGTCTCGTTTGATAGATCAACTAGTCCTTTGCTACACAATACCTATTAGCATTTGAGTTGATAATGCTATTTTGTCTCGAACTATAATAATATTATTTTATCTGATCATTGAATCAATTAATTTAAAAATGCCATGGTTATAACATGACACATTTTAAAGAATCCAAGAAAGGAACGCATGAACCCTTCTTGAAATACATTAAAATATTAATGTTGCGTTTGGCTGGTAAAATGTTTTCTAAAAAGTTAGAAATGGAGTTATTACTAATATTTGAATGGAATTTTATAAATATTAAAAGGTGTTTGGTTCGTATATTTGTGAAAATAGAATTAGAACATTGAAAAGACAATTATTTTCTTTCTTATTTGTGTTTTTAAGCGTCTAATCAAATTTGAAAGCATTAGAAGCCAGTATTTTGAAATGATCATGTAAACAAAGGGAAAACTTATGGGTAAAATTTTATAAAATAGAAGTCTATCGCTCCGGAATTGGAGGTCGTGAAGCATCTAACATTAAGGCTCCTCTCGTCAAATTCAGGTTGTGCTTCCTAGTATAGATAATGTTCTAAACAGCTTTTGAGAATCTTGTTATATTTACTTCACGTTTAAGTATGTGATTTAATAAGACACGTAAATAGCTCATAAAATTTGTATTTAAATTGTATTAATTAAAAAGATATATAAACCATGGTTGTATCTTACTATTTTTCAAAGAGATTAGATGGTCAAGGATTTATTTTATTTTATTTTTTTGTACTCGATCTAATATCTTACGATTGTCTTGGTAGTTTAAAAAACTTGATAATGTAAAAAAAAAAATTAATTTCGCTTAAGTAGTTTTTACTGAATTAGATGAGATCTAGCAAGAAATTCATCACAAATACTTTTTATAAATACATGATAGCATTAACATAGATTTCATATCTTTATTCATATAATTAAACTAAAAATCATTGGTTTTTCTCTATCATTTTCAATTAAATAATACTTTTTATATCCTTATCATTATTTTTTTTCTCTCTCCTTCACTCACAACCACTTTCAAAAATATTAAAAAATTTATAAGTATTAAACAGTGATTCACCAAATATACCGATAAACAGTAATATTTTCTCTTTTATTCACTCACAACAACTCAATCATTCCCTATAGTATAGGAAACACACTCATATATTTTTAATAATTTCACTGTGAATGCTCTGAAACAACCTTTGTGATGATATCAACTATTTAGTTTTCAAACCTACAAATCTAAAGTATTAAATCTAATCATGATTGTTAAGTTGTTGTGGATGACAATCAAGTTATCCAAAATTATGCGGTGGTTTCTTGATTATCGAAAAAGTTTTGTATTACTTATGCTACACTTTTAAGTTTTAAAAGTCCTAATTTATTTTAAAAACTATTTAATGTAAAAAAGAGAATTTTTAAACAATAATATTTATAAACAAAAGAAAATATATCTGTCATGAATACTTGAGTCTTTGTCACGTATGGAAAATTGTATCTGCTCATAAATAATGATAAAGTCAATAATTGAAAGAACCATATGTGGAAGAGTTCCTTATATCCATCTCCTATAAGCTTCTTCAAGCTTGCATGTGAATGTATTTATTTTATTACCTAAAATGAGGAATAGATCTTGACCTTTTGAGCATTCACATCCCATCCTCCATCTACATTTTTATAATTACACTAAAAAACACTATTTTTTCTTTCTTATTTTCAATAAAATAATATTTTTTTATACTTTTATTATTACATTTTCTCTCTCTTCCACTCACAACCACTTTCAACAAATATTAAAAAATTAATATAGATGAACAGTGTTTTATCAAATATAAAGATGAACAGTAACATGTTCTCTATCCTCCACTCACAACCACTAATAACCATTCTCTATAATATAAAGAACACACTCACAGATTTATGAAGAGCCTGTTATGAATGCTCTTAGGGATACATATAATTCAATCATCATCACATGGTCCCCAGAAAAACACAACTTTTCAATTATGGCTTAAAAACAAAAAACATAAATTAACTATATAATAAAAACAACAAACTATACTAAAAAAGATTATGGTGACAAATAACCGAGGATAAGGAGGGTAGATAGTTCCCTGAAACGTCTAATAGCATCTTTAATTGTTTTTTAATAGGTGGGGATGTGAAGATGGCCGATGTTCATGGCGTCACACCATTTTGAAAACAAAGAAGTCTGGTGGCGATCTGACAACACCACTTTCTTGTGGTGTGGGGGTGCGACATAACCACTACACAGAACTTAATAGGAAGTTTGTAAATACAAGTGTTTTTAGTAAAGTATACATGATCTATATATTTTAGTAACTACTGACTAAGTTTTATATAATTTGCATCTCTCGTAACTTATTATCTTACAAGCTTACCATAATGCAAGTTATCCCGTTAAAAGTTAGCACGTGCAAAAAAAATTAGGGATAAATATATAACAACTATTCTAGTGTTAATTAACATGGAATCTAATGCAACATTTTTGTACTTGGCATCATAATTTTGCATTTAAACGTGTATATCAAAGTGTAAAAACAATGCATTGAAAAATAAAAAATCAATGATTCAACTAAAACCATATATATAAAAGCCAAATTACACTCGTTAATTCATCTACCACTTGTATTTTTCTGGTTCAACCTAGTACATGTTACCTTGACACATTATGTGCTCAAAAAATCTCAAATAACCGCCATTGTGTGCACATGTAAAAAGCTTTTTTTTGCCGAAAGGGGCTAAAAAAAATAACTTATTAACGTTATAATGAGCTACCTATTACATTGTATAAACTATAAAGTTACTTATTTATGGTATAAAACATATATACCTGTAAACGCTATAATTAAAAGCATATAAAGCCATCAAATGCGACATAGTTCTTGGGTGGAGGGGTGTTTACGGCAATCAAATTTATGCGATGATCACACTACTTATCTACGGTATAATCAACTATGGATTACATCCTCTACGATCACACAACATAATTACTTAACTATTATGCACATGTAGTAGGGTACATAATACAGTATTATACACAAACATTATGTTATGTAATAATCCTATGTATTTACGCTACATATTTAGCTATGTATTATGCACAACAAAACGTCATTTAAAAAAATCTTTTTATAGGAGTTATTTAACAATATTATATTCAATTTAAAAATAATAAAATACTCAATTTTATAATATAACTTTTTTAAAAAAAAAAGAAAAACATCATATAAATATGATTTATGTTTAAGAAATTAGTGAACCATGAAAAAAATCAATAATTGTGGTTTTTATTATTTTACCCTCTTAGCCTTTTAATTTGACTTGGTGCTTACACGTAGCATCCCTTTACATCTCAAACATTTTTCCTAATCAATGGTCCAAAATTATGTCATACACTTTGCAACAAACACACACATATATCTAGGATTAAATATAAAGGATTCTTAACTTGTAACATTACAAGAAATAAGTCTTTTTGTAACTATTTTTTTTTTTTCATTCTGAGCGACTAAATATGATCTCTATAAAATGTTGCTATGAAATTTGGTCTCCGCTAGTTTCGTTGCTATTTCTTTGTCATATCAGGCCAATATTTTCGTCGCTACGAGTTTTGTCGTGATAGGGACGAAATGATTTAATCTCTAAAATCTTAGTCGTAATAAATTTATTTTCTTGTAGTGCAAATGATACGAAATATTTTGTGCCATCGACCAAGGAAGTTAATGGTTAAAATTCTGGGACAAAATTTAAACTTTAAAGATCTATAAATCGCACGTTAAAGGAGCCTAGGAGGTAAAATTCGAACAACCTATCATTACTAATTTCTTAGTTTCCCTCCATTAGGGGCACACATCGAATTGAGTTCGAGTTAACTGAATCGAATAAGTCGAATTTTAAAATTTTCAAACAGGATTCGAATATGATAAGTTGAGATTTTCAAATAGGATTCGAATTTGATTCGTATTCAAAAAAAATTTCGAATTCAAATTGAATTTAAATTTATTTTATTTGTATTCGGTAAAAAAAATTACTCGAACAATATTTTCAAAATTAATTCGTAAGATCTAATTTCAAATGATCGAAATAAAAAAAACAAGCATAAAAATTAAAATATTTCAAGTTCCAAATAAGTCAAAATGTACCAATTAAGATTTAAAATTTTAGATTATATAACTTTTAAAATTTAAATTTCTAATTTCTCATATACATATTTCTAAATTAATATATAAAATAAATATGTGTAAGTATGTGTATTTCTAATTCAAACTTTGAATAGAATCGAAAATCACAAATTCACAATTCGATTTAAATTTGGTAATTAGACTTTGAATTGAATTTGAAAATTTGAATTGAATTTCGAATCGGTGATTTTTTACTCGAATCAAATTGAATTTCAAGATTTTAGAATTATTATTATTTAATATAAGAGAACGACGAAAAACATAAATTTAGAGTTAAACAGAAGTTATATTGTGTCCCCTCTAATCATGCATTTATCACATAGTATAGATATTAATGACTTCTTAAGGAAAAAAAAATATTAAATAAAGATTTGGCGTTTATAATTATAATCAGCTAGTGTGGGAAAGGAAATCATTAACCATACGAAATGGTATCATTTTCGACCACCATTCTTTTTGTATATTTGATGTTGAGTAATCTTATCTTATTTCATGTTTTGTTACTATTTTAATATGTTTTAACATATTATTTATTATATAATAGAATTAGAAACTAAGACCCGTGAGATGTGACAAGGTTGATGAGAACATTAACATGATTAAGTATATAAAAGAAATACATTCTTGATATAAAAAGATAGATACCCAAAAAAGTACGCAATTTTGAATACCAATCGTATATAACAGTGTCGATGTTTTTCAAGGTCTCATTCTTGACAGTACCAGCATGTTACAATCTTTTGATATAATCTACAACATTTTTTTTAATAAAAGTTATACTGGGACGAGGTTGAAAAGTTTAAATACAACTGCAAAATATCTTTTTTTTTTAATTAACGAATAAAAGTTTGAATGAAAGTTACCATAGAAAAATCAAAATAGCAAAAAAGTTATTTGGTTTAAAACTTATACTATATAAGTATAAGGGGTGAAATTGAAACATCATAAGTTTAAGTGCTAAACTTGAAATCGGAGTGAGAATCTGAGTTTAATGAGTTAATAACAACATATAATTTCATACGACTCTAAATCAGTGATATTTTAGATTTTATAAAACATAAAATAGGATTCTACAAACTTATAATGTGTATATATTAATTAATGTATTAGATCAAATGAATATTTTACTTGTGTAAATAAATATCACACGCATACGGACGGAGTATCTAACAAAAAAATTTACTGTAATAACAAATAGGTAGACCTCTTACAGATAAAATATTTGGCACTTTAATAGACATGATGTAGCGTGTTCACATTCTGTTGGTATTAATATATGTTGTTGTGGGTCTGATTAGTTTATTGTATGAAACTAGTGTTTTAACCCCCGCTACGCGCGCGGGAGTTTGGTTGTTTTTCTTTGTCTTACGCGACCGTGACTTTCTTCATTGTCGGGTTGGCTCATCGGAAACCAGAAAAACGTATGCCGATACCAGTTCGATTAAATACCGAATACCGATACTAATGTTTGACGTCAAAAACACAAAAAAAATAAACGTTTGTGGTCAAAAAGCAAACTTCACCTGCGTTACGCGTGCGAAAGTTTGGTTGTCTTCCTTTGTCTTACGCTACCGTGACTTTCTTCGTTGTCGGGTCAGCTTATCGGAAACCACAAAAGCGTATACCGATACCGGTTCCGATAATATCGAATACCGATACTAATGTTTGAACCCAAAAACAAAAAAAATAAACTTTTGTGTCAAAAAACAAAAATATAAAACTTTATTGTTAGTCCTAATTAGAATTTGGGTTTTAAATACATTTTGTAAAAATATGTGGTCATTATATAAAAACACAAACTTCTTAAAGCATTTTTCAAATTTGTGTGGCCAAAATATTAAGAAACAAACTTCACTGTAGCAGTGAAGTTGCTTTTTAATATATATTGTAATTCCGGGGCTATAGTAATTCAATTATATATGATTCTTTATAAATTTAAAGTACAAACTAGTGAATTACATTCAACTAGAGTTAGTAACTTCACTTGTTACATGAACGGGTTAAATCAATAAACAGGTTAAATCAAGACACAGACAGACAAAGACGTTTTCATCATCATCACCACCGTCATTTGAGAGGGGTCATACCAATTAAAGAAAACGACATCAACCGCACGAAAAAAACTTTAATGCAGCATTTGGCTAAGGCTTTCGAAAACATTTATTAGGCCATGGCTGCAGGGGGCGCAGGTATACATTGAATGTCCTCCAACCTTGCCATGCCAAGGCTATGTTGTCATCGAACTTATTATCCTGAGTTTGACCTAATCACAGCCAGATGATAAACCCTCAAAACAAAACAAATCATTCAGATACCATGAAATCGGGAACATAAGCCTTATGAACAACAACCTGTAGTATTTAAGAGTTTTGCATCGACGAAGTAGTGATGACTTCTTCCTAACAATGTGTGATAACCATACTCAACTCATAAGCAAAAATGGTCTCAAATGAGTTAATCTCATCATCATCGACCCAACAACATCACAACTAGAGCTCAACATAAGTTTGGGCACATGTAGTTCCATCAATAAACCAACAATCACCATCATCAATCCAACAACATCACGAATAGCAACCAAAGATGAGATCAGTAAACACCATTAGGAAAACCCCCAAAATAAGAAACTAAACGATCAGTCTCAAATGAGCAAGTCTCAATATCAACGACTCCACAGCCTCAAAAAGCACCAAGATGCAAAAACTAGAAACCAACGATTAAATGTATAAAGTTTAAGCATATTTAAACATTCTAGAATTGCACATGAAGAGCCGGAAGTCATATGTGGCGCCTTTCTCTGCATGTCTCTCTCTCTTTCTAGGGCAAGTAAAACACAGAAAATCGAAAAAAATCACTCGTCATCTAATCAAAATGATAGTAAAAAGTATCCAAAAAAAATTCTAGGTTTTTAACAAAAAAATACATTTCTAGTTAACTAAACGCCACCATCATGAACACCACTGGATCTGGAAACCCAACAACAAAGTAGAGTAGCTTCTAAACAAACAAAGATTCTCGCTGGCAAGCGCAAGAGATAACATCTCCGTCCCTCTCCTCTTTGCCCGTCCGGTTCGATCACGCCAACAACTACACAAGCACAAGGAGTCACGACGATGATGGTAAACCGCATGCAAATCGCAACCATTAGGTAAATACCTGACTTGCTACGACACAGACGCCACCAAAGGTGACGCGAAAACCACCAGCGGCGTCAAGGGGATGATCATGTTACGAAAGCAGGAAAAACTAATCCAACTGAAATCATAGTGGAACCAGAGGAAGAAGAAGGTTATTTGATGACTCAGCTGTCTCCGACTCCATCACCAACACACACTTAGATCTGTCAGCGTGAAAAAGAAGAACTACCAATTAAAGTACTCATTCAAAGAAGTTTGTGTTGTTTTAATAACACATTTTGATGGTCTCCTTCCAATACAAGGAAGGTATTAGTTTGGTCAGTTTTATGATGTTTTTGTATAAGAAAACAAATAATCGTTCTTGTTTTCTTTTAAATTATTCATTAAAGTGTTTGAGAGTATCATTAAAATATGTAGTCTAGAGTGGTTTTGTATCCAAGCTATCCAAAACTATAAAGCCTACACGTTTCGTATTATATCGACTTTGAAACCATATAATTTTTATTTGTATAAACATAAGGTATAATTGTACATTATGTTACCATAAGTTGCGTGTTTACCTTATCTTACAATACATTATCATACGATACTTTATTTTAATTTGGGAACGTATTATTTTTAATACTAAATGAGAAATTTCTATTTGATTGTACTTGTGTATATTCAACTAGCATTAGTAAACCTGTGTATTACACGGGTTTGAATAAATAAATTTTTAAATATAATAAAAATTTAGTAAATATAAAATAATATTTTAAGATAAGATATGATTTAAATTATGTAAAAATAAGAACTATAAGTGATAAAAACAAGGCAAATTGGATTATAATAATCCAAACTATTATGTATTGGTCGATAATAATCCAAACTATCAATTTGGCCACTAACACTCTCAACTTTCACTTTTATTACCAACAATAATCCCAGTGATATAATTTTAAAACTTTTACATTCGATTTGTATATTTTTTAGTCTCAATTTAGCATGTATGTTTCTTCATTTCATTCATTATTATTATTGCGAACCAAATCGAGTTCAAATCGAGTGTAAAATTTTAAAAATTATGTCACTGGGATTGTTATTGGTAATAAAAGTGAAAGTTGAGAGTGTTAGCGGCTAAATTAATAGTATAGATTATTATTAGCCAGTACATAATAGTTTGGATTATTATAATCCAATTTGCCTAAAAACAATTATATCAACTTTTTAAACTTTTGTTTTAAAATATTTTTTTTCAAAAAAAAAATAAGCATTTTGTTTCAGTCAAATCATATTAAAAATATCATTTTTTAAAATTTTATTATTATAATTTTCAATTTTAATTATTTTTTGTTTATAAGAAATTAACTTTTTAAAAAACACTAATTCTGAAAAAATTTGATATTTCATTTCTTATTTTATAAAAAAATTTAGAAATAAAATTAATAAAAATATCTTTTTTTTAATTTATTAAAAAAATATTAAATAATATTATTAGTTTTAAGGTAATTATTTAATTAAAAAAAAAGCGAGAAAATTTTGGTAAGAAAAAATATAATGCTGCCACATATCAACTCAAGTTACTATTTCATTAAAGTAAAAAAATATTTTTATAGAGAATTGTTGGACAAGAATGTCAATAAATATCAAAATCATGGTTAATTGCATCAAAAAATATGAGATTTTGCCATTTTCAAGGCTAAAATACAATTTATTGAAATTTGAGGGACTTATGTAGTCAAATTGGAAAATTTAACTTCCAGGATAAGGTGAATGTCGATAGCCGGTGACTCGGTTCAAGCAGAAGGATGGAACAAACGAATTTATGTGTGTGCTTTCTTAGTGTGGACATAAAGAAAAAACAAGAATCCAACAAAATTTAAGGTCTTAGTCTCTCAAGTAAGTCTATTTCTGACTTCTCAACTAATTCCAGTTTCCGAGTGATCAATGATTGATAAAAGCACTTTCATTTTGTTAACAGAGTTTGGAACTATCCAATGACTGAGTGAGTATTTATGAAACGAAATATTAACCGTTTATGTTGATTTTGACGCTATAGGTTCGACTCATCTAGGGACACCATCAAAGGAGAAATAGGCTATTGTGTGAAAACCCCATTGAGTCAGTTTTGAACCTGATGCTTTAAACATCTCAAGCCTAAATCATCACTCTCATACCATTAGACCAGAAAGACAACTGCAAAAACACTTTCGTGTAGATCCTTATCCTTATGATCGTCCTTAAAATTTAGCAATATTTATATAATTCTTCTGTTGCACTTTTAAAATTTTAAGGAATATTATAGTGATTTGTTAAATATAGATACTATGCATTCTTTATATTTATTCTTCATTTTTTTTGTAAGTTGAAGAAATAAGAAAAATAAGTATAAAATTAAATAAGAATTGTTTAATATAAATAGTGATAAATGTAATGAGTGAGATGTGTGATATTTTTAAGATAATAAATTTTCAGAGAAAATATATTTTTAACTAAATTATAAGAAGGAAACCACTAAAAATACCATAAGCTCATCTAAAACTTCTTTCTGGTTTTAAAAAGTTATAAGGGGGGCTTTGAACCAATAGCTTAGAATCATCCCCTAGGCTATAAAAGTATTAGAACATGTGTTGTTATGTTTGATAAAGATTATGCAACATAACCAATATTATGGGCATGTGAGTTGTTTGTGAAGTTTAATCAATCTTAACCAATAACAAGATTTTATAAAAGTTTTTCTTATAGACATCATTTGAAATTGATTTGGATGAAAAAACAAGGTCAAATTGCAAGAAGTGTGAGTTTCGATAAAGATAGTGATATGGATGAAAATATCCAAATTTATTGAATTGATTGACCAAACTTGATGAAATGGTTTGAATGATTAATTGTACCTCAATAATTATTTTTCTAACTTTAAAAAACTAATATGAAATACGTCCAAAAAAAAGAAAGGAAAAACCAGTGTCTATCAATTTTGAATTCAACATGTTGGTTTCGGGTTGAAATTGAGCAATATGAGCTTAACCCACGCTAACATAAAAGAAAATTGTTTAATATATTAGGAACTAGGTTAGTATCTCGTGTATTACACGGATTGAATATATAAATTATTAAATAATCAGTAAAAATTTTTTATGAATTATAAAAATATGATTAAAAATAAAATATGATAATAATTACATATAAATAGCTACTTTAAGTGAATAAACTCTTTTCATGACTCAACATATTCCCCCTAGTAATATATTTTTCTTAAACTTTTGTTTTATAAAAAAATTTATGGTTTGTAAATATTTTGTTTTAAGTAAAATGATTTTTTTTTAAAAGTTCGTTGCTTTTTTGTTTTTAAAAAGTGTGTTTTTTATTTAAAATAAATAGATTTTCAATTTATAAAATTATACATTTCTTAATTTGAAAATTGTATGAGTAATATTATTAGTATTCAATATTAGTTTTAATAATAGAGATAAATAGAAAGTTAGTATGATAAAACTTACGATTGCATCACATATTATCTTATTTTTTCCTTATTATAGATATATTAATAAAAAAAACAGACAGATAGATATATAGATAAATAGGCTAGAAACTCATTTATTAAACGGATTATAGTTAGTAATAAACACAAAGATTTACAGTACGATATTTTAATATAAGATATGAATTTTATATACGTAATAGTTAAAAAAAATTAAACAATTATATTATTTTTTTAACTCTCTTATCTAAATAGTTTCATTTTTAAACATTCGTATTAAGATTCTTTTATAAAATAATTTATTTTTATAAATATCTTGTTTATTAAAAACTCTGATTTGTAATTATTCTGGTTGTTTTAATAAGATTATTTTTAGAAAAGTTCACATTTTTTATATATTTTTTTTAAAAAAGAACGGATTTAAAATATTTTGTTTTAAAAAGGTTTAGGTGCTGTTTGTTTTTGAAGAGGTAAAATGTCTGCAGTCTGCGGACCACATCTGCAGACATCTGCAGGAGAAGAGGTGGACCAAATGTCTGCAGTCTGCAAGAAAAAAACTGTTTGTTTTTCAAACAAAACCTAAGCCTAAATCACAATCTGGAGGAAGGCACTAAAGGGGGCGGCGATGGTTGGAGGAAGCCGCTTAAGGGGCGGGTTCGCTTGAGGAAGCCGCTGAAGGGGGCGGGTTCGCGTGAGGAGGCGGCGATGGTCGGGACGCAGGCTGCAATGGCTGTGTTGGCCGGCGGTGCTAGGGTTGCGAGGTGGCCGGCGGTCGTTGCGGTGGTCGTGTGGCCGGCGATGCTAGGGGTGCGCGGTTGCCGCCGATCGCTGCGGTGGTCGTGTTGGCGGGCGGTGCTAGGGGTGCGTAGTGGCCGGTGGTCGCTGTGGTGGTCGTGTTCGCCGGCGGTGCTAGGGTTGCGCGGTGGCCGGCGGTCGCTGCTGTTTGAGTGTTGGCCGGCGGTGCTAGGGTGCGCGGTGGCCGACGGTAGCTGCGGTTTGCGTGTTGGCCTGCGGTCGCTGCGGTTTGCGTGTTGGCCGACGGTGCTAGGGTGCGCGGTGGGCGGCGGTCGGATGTGTTGGCCAGCGGTGCAAGGGGAAAGGAGGTTCAGGTTATTTGTTTTAAGGGTTGAGTGAGAAGAGGTTAGAACATCCTAGAAGTTAATGGTTTATGTCTGCATGAGGCAGACCTCAAGAAGACTTTTTTTAATGAAAAGTCTTTCGAAAATCAAACAGTTTGCAATGGGAAAACCTCTTCCCGCATCTGCGTGCGCGCAGATGAAGAGGTGGTGAAGAGCTTTTTGGGAAAACAAACACCCTCTTAGTGTTTTTGAAAATTTCATATTATATAATTTTTTTTTATTAGTTCTTATTTAATTAAAAAATATGATTTTTTTATTTTCTTAATAAAATCGAAATTTAAAAAGATACATTGATTTTAAAAAAATTAAATGAGAGAGAGAAATATTGCAATTAATTAAATTGATTTTTAATAAGAAAGAGAAATTAGTTTTAATGTTTAAATTACTATAATACTCTTTTGAAGGGAAAATGAGGTGATAATGTCTAAAAGAATGACAAGTGACAAAAAGATAGATCAAGAGAATGACATGTGACTTTAAAACCCTTGTTTTATTAGAATCTATAGATATCTTACTCCATATTATTAAGTATGACAGCTAAAAGAGTATATATGGTTTAGACTGTATATATGGTTTAATTTTGTTTTGACAGCTAAAAGTGTTAATGGTATGTTAGTGTAACGTAATAATGGTGCATCACTTGATGTAAAAGTGATAATGGTGTATTACTCGGTGTCCAAGTGATAATGATTTACCGTTTGATGTAAAATTGATAATGTAGTGTTAGGTGTAAATGTGATTAAGGACGTGTGTTGGACCCATGCGATTCTATGGCCTTAGCTACTTCAATTTTCATGTAACTGTCATGGATTGGTATGTATCACTCGGTGTCCAAGTGATAATGATTTACCGTATGATGATTGTTGTCCATTAGATGACTCAATAATTTGCTTGTTGTTATGAACTTAACTTGGTAGGTTGATTAATTACTTAAATCGAATAACTTCAAATCTTATATTGTTGAGTTAGTGGTTTGGAATTACATAAAATTGAACAGATACGTACAAGATATTGCAGAATAATTACACAAGTTATTACAAAAAAACCAAACTTATTTATCACATAAACCATCCAAACATTAAACACACTTGTTAGAATATATATTAATCAAAAAGACGAAAACCAACAAAACTAACTAGACTACCCTTTCCACATAAGAGTAGGGAGACACGCCATTCACTGGCCTTGTCGTACTACTTCATACACTTCAGACGTCTTTTCCAATTTCCATTTCATATTTGATCTAACCGGTGTGTATGTATGTATGTATGTATGTTTATTTGTATGTATGTATATGTGTATGCATGTATATGTGTATGTATGTATGTTATTGGAGGGTAGGTCTCTTTGTAGACCATAAATCATATGAGAACCAATTAACTTTAAGATTCGTGTTCGTATATAATAAATACTTAAGATGTGTAAATTCATTATAATTCTTTGATTTCCATACACATTCTGTATTTGCTTTGAGAAAGAGAAATGAAAGAAAACAGAAAAATAATTTATATGGATAGAATCATTTAATATTTATAATTATACACTTTGGATTTAATATGTTTTAGATTCGTCCTCACATTATTTATCATTTTATATATATTAAACTTGTAGCATGTATTTTTTTTACTCTAATAAAAAAGTAACTTAAGGAACACGTACAAGTAGAAGCACCACATTATTTCTTACTAAAACTTTCTCTTTTTTCACTCCTATTTAATGATCGTATTAATTACTAATAATATTATTTAATTTTTTTATATTAAAATAGTTTTTTTATTAAATTAAAAATTAGTTTAAAACCTCGAGTACTACACGGGTTAAATGAAAATATTTAATTAATGATTATTAATTAATATTTAAAAATTATAATATAATATTTTCAAATAAAATATGATTGAAATCACATATAATTAACTACTTTAGGTAATAAAATAATAACAATATTTTTTTCAACCTTCCTTATTTAAAACACTTTTATTTTATAAATATTTTTTTTAACTTTCTATTTTTCTGAAAAATCTATGTTTTAAAGAATTTCTTTTTTTTTTAAGTTAATTGTACTACAAAACTTTGTTTTTTATAAAATTCTGTTTTTAAAATAAGGTTATGTTTTTAACCAAAAAACATGTTTTAGTTTATCAAAAAATCTATTTTATATTTTAGATAGGATTTATCATTATTATTTAATATGATCATTAAAAAGTTAATTGCTATGCTAGTGATATGTGACAAAATGTTTATAAGAAGATGACATGTGGTATTTGAACATATGTTTTATTAGGATAGAAGAAATCTTTTCATTAATGTTATTTTCAAAGAAATAATTTTTTATAAAATAAGAACTTTTCAAGACGTCAAACTTTTTTAAAAATACAAAATATTTTAACAATGATGTTTTCAGAAAGTAAAATTTATATAAACTAAAAATAAATAAAATTGAGAGTTTTAATAAGAAAATTTTTAAAATAATATTTTTTTCATAGTTTATTGTAAAACAAAATATTTATTTAGAAAAAAAGGTTAAGAAGTTGACCAAGTATGCTAGTATAATTAATATCGTTTCATAATTAATTATTTTATGTTATTTAATATTTTATTTATTCAATATGTGCAATACACGAATTTAGTACATCTATTATATTCTAGAAGTTACATTATAAAAGTGTCTTATGCAATTTGTTTTAACTAAATTAGTCTTTGACCAAGTAAGCGTTGTAGTGTAACACTTTTAAAATTTTTAAGTAATTTTTAAAATTGAAGTGCAAATATTTTTAAAATTTAGTCAAAGATAAGGTTATAGTAAAAATGAACTTTAACTTAAAAAGGCTAAAAATATTTCTATGCTTGACATGTGTCATTTTATTGTTTTGAAGATAGGAGAACATCTTGATAATTATGTCAAATATATAAGGTAAACTAGGTTAGTACCCCGTGCATTACATAGGTTGAATAAAAAAATATAAAATAATTAGTAATAAAAATTTATGAATTATAAAACCATGTTTGAAGATAAAATATGATTATAATTGCATATCAATAACTACTTTAAGTAAACAAACAATAATGTAATTTTCTTAAACTTTTATTATAAAAAAATATGGGTTTTAAATATTTTGTTTTAATAAAAATGAATTTACTTTTAATTTTTTTTTGTATTCTGTATGTTATAAAATTTTTGTTTTTAAAAAGTATGTTTTTAATAAAAAGTAGATTTTAATTTATTAAATTATATAAATTTTAATTTGAATATGGTATGAGTATATTATTAGTATTTAATAATAATAATAATAATAATAATAATGAAAAATAAGAAAGTTAGTATGATAAAACTTACAATTATGTCAAGTCTTATTTTAGATTGTTTTGCTATAAATAGATAGATATACGAATAAATAGATAGGCTAGAAACACATTTATTAAATCGATTATAGTTAGTAATAGACACGAAGAGTTATAATACGATAATTTAATATAAAATATGATTAAAGTTATATATACATAATTGTTCAAAAATAAAATAATTATACCATTTTTTAACTCTCTTATCTAAATAGTTTCAATTTTAAACATTCGTTTTAAGATTTTTTTATAAAAAAAATTATTGTTTATAAAAGTTTCATTTATTAAAAACTCGGGTTTTTAATCATTCTGGTTGTTTTAATAAAACTGCTTTTAAAATTTTTATATTTTTTATAATTTTTTTAAAAAAGGACCAATTTAAAATGTTTTGTTTCAAAAAGATTTAGTGTTTTAGAAAATTTCATATTATATAAAAATTTTATTTTTTTATTATTTCTATTTTTATTAAAAAGATGATATTTTTTATTTTCTTAATAAAAAGTTTAAAAACATAGCTTGATTTTAAAAAAATCTTGATGAGAGAGAAATATATCAATTAATAAAATTAATTTTTATTAAGAGAGATAATTTAATTTGAATGTTTAAATTACTATAATACCCTTTTGTAGGGAAAATGAAGTGAGAATATCTATAAGAATAACAAGTGTTATAAGATGGGTTAAGAAAATGACAAGTGACAAAATAATTTTATTTTATTAGATACTATAGATATGTCTAATATATCAGGTTACCATGTCAATTATCTTTTTTTATTTGTTACATATATTCATTATTTTGTTTGCATTTGAAATCATTTTGTTTTTTTTTATCATACTTTTATATATTATGTATTTGTTGTTTTATCATGGTGTTTTATAATTTGATGCACATAATAATGTTATTTCATCCATATGTTTTTCAAAACTTATAATTTTAAAAAAACAAAATAGTATTAAGGAAAATACAAGGTCGAGCAGAAAAAATACAATGTGACATTTATTATTCTATTTTACGTCTTTATATAATTTGATGTTATTTTATTATTATTTTTAATGTATTAGATAAATTATTTATAATTTTATCATTATGTATTACATAATATAAGTACACAAAATTGTTATTTCATCATTATGTTATTCAGAACTCATTATTATAGAAAATCTCAATGTTATCTAAGAAAAAAACAATAACAACTAGAAAGACATAATGAAGAATAAGAAATGCACAATGACAAATAAAAATCATATGAGCTGAAAACATTATTTTTTATTTTTTTATATAACAATATCGTACTCGTTTTAGAAAAGAATACGCTCGTTTTTATGGTGTAATTCAAAAAAAAAAGTTATGTCATATATAAAAGTTATTAACGTTTAAATTATAGGAAAACTTTAAAAAAAGTTTATAAAAGTGGTCATGTCTAAAATGTCTTTCTAACAATTTTTTTCCTGAAGTTTGATCTCAATTTTTAATTAAAAAAATTAATAGTTAAGATTTATTCTTATAATTTTTAGATTATAAACCCTTACCTAATAATGTTGTATGTTTTAGAAAAAAATTAACAAATTTCAAGTTTTTTAATGTTTAAAATAAATTTTAATAATGTGAAATAAATTTTAAAATAAAATTTTTTAATGTTAAATGGTTGATTAACCTTTTTATGTACTCTATAATATATTTTGGTATCTGAAAGTATTTATAAAGATTAAAAATTAAGTTTTTAATATACTTGGTTTTTAATATTTTTAATTAATTAATTCTTTTATTTTATTTTTCAGTTTTTCATCACAAGAGTTCCAACAGTATAGCGCTGACATGGCACTAGATGGACAGAAGTCGATTTTCTTTTCTTGTGCACGAGATATTTGTGAAAATTATAAGTCAACATTCATAATGTTGATCATATCACAGTTCTTGTATTCTTGTTGTATCATCCTGTTATAAACCGGAGAGACTAAATGTCTAAATGCAATCCTTTTTCAATGTACTCTGAAAATGATAAATCGGAATAATCGATTTTGTTTTATGTGACAACTTGAAGCAGGTTTACTCGTAAAGTGACTTGTTTAACACATCCCTACAAAACCCAAGTGAGCAATTTCTTTCAAAATATGACATACATGACTTGGTTCAATCGGTACTATAGTGCATGGATAACCAAATTAGCCTATTTCAAGTTATTATAGTTATTCGAACTAATGCTATTACATATCAATATCGAAACAAACGAATAAACTTAATTGAGTTAATTGTCATTTTCGTTTATGGGTTTTTGTCTATTTAGTCATTTCCATCCAAAAAAAGTTGTTTTTCTCTTTTGGGTCCCTGACATTTTAAAAAATTATTATTTTAATCAATTTTTATTAACTTAGTTAATTGTGTTTGTTAAGTTAGATGTATTTAAGTCATTATACAAATAATTAATTTAAGTTTTCATTTGAATAATAACTTAAATACCTTTAACTTAGCAAACAAAATTAGTTAAATTAACGAAAATAAATAAAAATAACAACTTTTAAGAAAAGCAAAGACCCAAAAGAGAGAAAATTATTTGGAATAGTAACAACAATATGTTGTTGCTTATTAACACTTGCAGTGAACAATACGTACAAGATTAACATGAAAAATCTTCTGAAAGTAAAAATAGTATTTTAAATAGAATGATACAGAGATTATTGTCAATTTTATAAAAATAATAATATAACCATGACCCACTAATAATCAACACACATTCCAACCTAGTTTTAGAGAGACTAAAACACGCAAACGTGAGAGAGAGAGAGAGAGAATGAGAGATTTGAGAGAGAGAGAGAGAGAGAAAGAGTCTCAAACCCTGAAAGTTTTGGTGAGCTCCTGCCATCTAAGAGCAATCACATCCCACTCTTTATATATTTGTGAGTGTGTTATCTATATTATAAAAAATAGTTTTAAGTTGTTGTGAGTAAAATATAAAAAAATATATTATTGTTTATTTGTATATTTGATAAAACACTGTTCATCTCTATAAATTTTTTAATATATTTTTAAAATAGTTGTGAGTAGAGAAGAGATAAAAGGTAATTATAAAAATATTGAAAAGTATTATTTAATTGAAAAGTAAAGAAAGAAAATTATGATTTTAATATAATTATAGAGACGGAGATGAAGAATGGAATGTGAATGCTCTAAGGCAGCAATCCTTCCTCCCACTACCGACCATCACTGTAACATTCGCTTATGCATCGGAACTACATCTCATCTCATCTCATCTCATCTCATCTCACTACTCTAATAAAAGGGTATTTAGGAGGAACACTTGTCAACACTATATTCCTCCTCACTACTATTTAATAATCATATTAATTACTAACAATAATATTTAATTTTTTAGATTAAAATAGTTTTTTAATAAAAGAAAGAGATCTTTTTATTAATGTTACCAGGCTAAAGACCCATGTAACACACGGGTTCAATTCAAAAATATTGTTGTTGTTTAAAAAGGTTCGTAAGTTATAATGTTGTTGATAATACTTTGTATATCGACTTTTATGTATAATTTTTAACATTAGCTGCATCTAATATTAGTATGTTTTCTCTATTAATATTTATACGTCTAAATAGTGTATAATATGGAATGAAATAAACTTATAAATAAGAACTTTAAGTAATAAACAAATTAAATTGAAAATGAAAAATAATATTTCAAACTCATAAACATCCAAAAATTTATTTGTATACAACATTTGATGTTCTGTTGGTGATTTTTCCATCATTATCTAATATTAATAGTTATAATCTATGTCTACTTTTAACTCGAGATAATACAACATAGAGCTGACTATAGTGATTGTCCTTGGCTTTTGTTTATTGTAATTGCAAAACACACTACTAACAGGAACTATATTTTTTGAAATTTAAAAGAAATCTTTTTGTCTAAAGGTGTCAAAGTCAACCGTGCAATAAAAGTGCAATTTTCAATATTACTTTCAGGTGCATCAAAACAATTTGCACACATATCAAACGAATTACAATCAAACATAACAATAATATGAAAGTACACATAAAAAGAAATAAAAAAAAGTTTAAAAAGTAGAAGCATGTAACACATCTTCACAGATGGATTGCTGAAGTAGATCACATTCAAATCAAAAAAATAAAAGTAAAATAATATTAATCCAAAAACACAATTGTAGATAATGATAGGTTAAATCATAATCACAAAGGATGAAAGCTCAAATATAACAAAAAACAAATACATTTTATTAAAGAAAACTTGATGATACCGAAGCCAAAATGAGAATGTTGATGAAGTCTGTCGAAGGCGATATCATCAGACTTTATAAAGACAAATCGCGAGGGTCGTAAAGCTGGGATGGTTGAGAAATATTTTAAAATCGGGTATGATTATATTTTTAAAAAAAGATACCCATGAATTCCTTCAGATTGGAGAGGAGTCGATGAAAAAATCACGTAACTTTTGTCAAGATTTAAATATAAACCGAGTATTTAATGAAAACACACAATCAAGGAATCGATTTCATAGATGAAGAAAATAATAAATGATTTCTGCAGTTTTATTGATGAATTATTTGAAGAAAAAAGATATATCGGGTATGATTTAATTTTCAAAAAGAGATGTGCTCTAATTTAGGGTTAAATTTCTAAATTTTCCTTAAATATCTCTTGTATCAAAAGTTGACTTTTAGTCAAATGAACCTAGACTAACACTAAGAACGGATACATATTTAGGCGGGAATTGAAAAAATTAGAGGCTTAAGAGAATGCCACGTGTCACTAAAGTTATTGTTTTATTAATAAGTATAGATTTTTAAGGAAATATTTTTTTATAAAATTATAAAATATTTTAGAACATCAAACTTTTTTAAAAATATAAAATATTTTATAATTGGTGTTTTTAAAAATTAAATTTTAAATAAACAAAAAATAATTAAAATTGAGAGTTACAATAAAAAGTTTTTAAGTATGACATTTTTTAAAACGTTTTGTGTTGAAATAAAACTTTTATTTTATTTATTATAAGAAAGATTTCAATCATATCTTATTTTATAGTATCGATTTATAAATTATAAATATTCATTGTATTTAATATTTTTTATTCAACTTGTGTGATACACGGCTTTACAAAAGCTATTATAGTAATAAGAGAATTCGCAGCGGAAAACTAACTTTAATTATATACCATAGCATATTGTGAATATGTCATATTATACAATGATATTAGATAAGTTTAATTATACTAGGGATCCAAAGATTTAGTAGCATTCTAGACTTCTATCTTTTCATATGTTAACTTGTAATCTCCAATCTCTACAATCGCTTGGCACCACGCACCCATAAAAATATTTAGGACTCAGCATAAAGCTGGTGAGTTCATAAACGTAACATTATTCGAAAACACACATTATTGACTATTACATCAAGCAGATATGAACATGACAAACGAATAGGACTAGATTAAGCACAACATGTTTACATAACCAGGCTATGTATATATAAAATTCACCAGGTAAAGCATAATCATACAAGCAACTTATCAAGCATTGCCACATATCACATGTGTTATACATAGTCGATTTACTATTATTATCAATTAACAGAACATCACATCCGTTTTAGAAACAATTCAAAGAAACTCACCTCAATCAAGCAAGTCAGTGAAATCGTCTACTTAGGTTCACAACTATTAGATATTATTCTATAGACAAAATAATATTATTTAGAATGTATTCTATCTAGCAACTATCTTAGGGATGGTTTGTTATTTATTTCTTTTCATTGGCACTATCAAGGCACTTTCTCGTGCCTTATGCCAGCCCTTTAGTTTCAGGCATGTCCCCTAAGCCTACGCCAATCATCGGGGCTATCCAATACCTTTCCGACAACAACTTGATATAGGATATCCCCTATTCGCGCTACTATTAGAGCTCTAAAAACAACAACTAGCAACACCCAAAGGGGTACTAAGGACTTGAGATTATCTTTATATTAGAGCATTTTCAATAAAAAAACTTATACTCTAAAATATACTTATTAGCTGCATGTAAGTTGCTCAAAGTTTTATGGGATGAAAATGACCAGCCTACTTGTTTGTTTACTTATATAACTAATTTAGCGGCTTCATTCATTTTTCGTTTATAACTTAAAATATTACGTTATATTAAATTATGTGAATGTCGTCTGGACGAACTAATTTTTCTTTACGAGTAGACGTAACTTTCGTTAAAAACGAAGCAGATTCAACTATAATAATATTTATTATTTTTATATGTATTTAAACGGTCTCTTATGACACTAAATCTCGTCTAAGAACTTCAATTTCAAATAGTCATGTTATTCATTACTTATTGGTTTGACAATATTTGAAATGCAAAGTTGATATTTTTATGTTTTTAACTATTACATCTGACACAAACGCTTCGCATGTTACAATCACCCCCAAGTCAGTGTCATCATCCCCACCAATACTATTGTCGTAGTCTTTATCCCATTTTTGATATATATGCATAATAACACTTAAATTATACTCTATATTAAAAAAGAAGGGGAATGAACAGTATCTTGATAGATCTGGACCGTGCATCTCCTTCTGCACGTGGAAAGTAGCGCTACGTTCTGTGACTTGTAAACTATTAAAGTTATTGTGGATCTATATGTCCATTTTGCTTAATCAGATTTATGTTTAACGCATATCTCAATAACGAATTTTAAATAACAAGTTTTTTTAACGGCCAACTAATAACCCGCGGCAACTCGGGGTACCGCAATGATGAAAAGGCACACCATAGCTTGCGAGCATAAACCGCGCTTAAAAAAACCAAGCCCACCAACCATCAATCAAACCAAAGGTAATAATAAGTTTTGAAAAGTTAAATAAATTAATCTAAATTGGTAACTGTTTCTAGAAGCCAATACGTGCATAAAAAGATCATAATAACAAAGGGAATAAAGTCAATAAACAATCAGCAATCTTCCCAACATATTGTACCTCCTTTTTTATTTAAACTAATATTTTTATTTATCTTTTAATAGTGATTATAGTTATCTTTAAAATAATATTATACGTTTATTGAGTAGGGATTTGGTCCATTTTTATATTTTTAACAATTTGTACGTATTCTGACATTATAAGGATTCCTATTATGATTTTGATGTATATAATTCAACTTTTCGATTACTCCAAATATTTTTCTTTATTTCTTTAAGGGGTTCTAGATGTTTGATTAATGATGGACCAAATATTTTATTAATCCAAATGTGAAATAAATGTTTTGTTTAATTTGACAAAACGTGCAATATTAGTTATTGGCCCTGAATAATTTACCTATTATTTAGAGAAAATTGCAAAAATAGTACCTATTGTTTAATCATATTGCAAGTTTGGTTCTTAAATTTTAAAAATTATAAATTTAGTCTAAACATTTGAAAGTTTGTTGCAAATTTAGTCCCCACCGTTAGTGTCTGTTAGTTTTTAACGATCTGGGGACTAAATATGCAATATGATCAAACCATAGGGACTAATTGTGCAATTTTCTCTAAAAATTAAAAAAAATTGAAAAGAAATTCAAATAAACATCAATAATTTTTTTAAAAATAAAATAAAGGTTAAAATATAAAATCAAATTCAAAACTAAATCAAAATAAAAATAAAATGCATGTAAAAAGAGAAAAATAGAAGTATTGAAAAATAAGTATGCGATTAAAGTAAAAAGTTAAATAAAAATTAAAAATACAATTGAATAAACATTTATAAAATTCGAAATAAATATTGAAAAAATCATATTAAAATTTAAAAAATAAATAAACGGTTCGATTTCATTTTTCGTTTTTTGGATTTATACTTTCACAAGGTTTTTGGCCTTTATTTTATTTTTTTAACGATTATTGGATTTCTTTATTAATGTTTATTTGAATCTTTTAATTTTTAATTTTTAATTGATTTTTTTAGTTTTTTTTTATTTATTTGATAAAATTGCACAATTAGTCCCTATGGTTTGACCATATTGCATATTTAGTCCCCATATCGTTAAAAACTAACGGATACTAACGGTGGGGACTAAATTTGCAACAAACTTTCAAATGTTTGGATTAAATTTGAAAATTTTAAAATCTGGGAACCAAACTTGCAATATGTTCAAATCACAAGGACTATTTTTGCAATTTTCTCTATTATTTATTACAAAAGTATAAAGGAAATATGAAACAAAACTTACAAGCCTTCTTAAAAACACATGAAGTTACAACTTTTCGTACAGTAAAATTTTTAATTTTTAATTTTAAATATTTTTATAATACAACTAATTATACATGTATTTTTTTTCTCTTCTTCTAAGTTCTAAAATATAATGTTTTAAAAACCTTCAAATATAATAAAACTTTACTTTTTAAATTTGCTTTCATGGTCGTTAGTACTCATTTTTACAAGAATGTAAAGTTTTTTTTAATTATGTCTATATGTTGTGACATAGTTATATTTATTTACTTTTCAACATTAAGTTTTATTCAAAACCGAACCGGGTCAAATAAATACACTTTTCTTTCGCTTTCTTTGCCATTGTCACTCATTTCACATCGTAACATTTTTGTAAGTTCCACCTATCCTCTTGCAACATGTTTTTTCATCTACATTTCGATATTAAAACTAAGCCGCAACAACGTGCAACTTCACTATTTTAAATTATAATATAAAGATAATTTAATTAAAAGTGTATATTGAGTGTATGTGTATATCAAACCATAAGCAACGGTAAAAACTGAACACCACTTAACTGGCAGCCATTGCACATGGGTGGCCACCTCACCATCATCTACCTAGTCGTTAGAACGCACCCCACCTCTTTCTTTTTCTTTAGCTTTGTGTGGTGAAGATCCAACACACTCATCCCCTTCAATGGGGCGGGGGTGACCATTGCAAAAGGCCAAAGGGTGATGGTGTGGATTGAAGGCAAACTTTCACCAACCGACCAAACCTTGTGTACATTATTCATTACCCATTTGCATTTAATACAACCCGTGACCATTCCTTTTTAGCTTGTCACACGGAAAGCTTCAAAGAAACCACTTCGTTTTAGAGTAGTCTGGTTGGATACATTTGTGGTTGCACTCATTAATAAGCATATACATCAATAATATAACTTATGACATTTAAGAATTTAATTTGATTAAAACGTATTGGCATGTGTCACTACATGAATCTTGATCTAACATAAATGTTTGATGTTGTTGTGGTCTGTTGTTTCAAATTTCTCAACTAGAGGCGAGTTGAAAAAAAAAAAAAACAGTGCAAGGGAGACTCATTTGTTCGATTAAATGAAGTATGGACAACATGTGGAAAAAGAGAGAAGAAAAAAAGTGAAAATGATGAAAATAATGTAAGGATGTAACTTACGTACCTTAGGACTATTAGACAATATTATTAGGGTTATTAGTATGAGCCTACAGGCCCAGTTAGGTTTTAGGATTTGCAATATATTCTCTATATATTATAACCAGACCTATCAATAATATTCAATCAGTCTTTTACCATCTTACAAGGACAACATATGGAAAAAGAGAGAAGTTAATTTTCCTGTGAGCCAGAGACCGAGTTCGTTCACTTTGAGGATGTAAGTTACGTCCCTATAGGACGTAGCTTACGTCGTATTGCAAGACAAATGTTTTGGATTTTGATCACAAGGGATTTTATCATTACTCAAAAGCCTAATGCATCAGCAACAAAAGAGACAAACTTCTGGTAATTCTCCATCATTATTCCATGTCTTACACCATTCCAATGCATTCTATCATGTCCAAATCTGTTTTTGTTGTTAGATTTGCGAAAATGCAAGGTTAAACCGCTCATGATCATCTCCTAGTAGATAGTGAACAAGTTGTGCCTACTTAGGGTTTCACTTTGTTAGACTTAAACATTGAGTGTTCTTAAATTTTTACTTGTTTAAGTAATTGTTTTTCTCATTAGCTGATTTAAATTGGATATTTGTCTAAGAAATCATTCATTAGATTATTAGTTTCATAATTATTAATCATTAAATGGTTGATTATTGCATTGTGTTTTATTGGTGTTTATTAATAACATAATCATGTTTGACATTAGTTAGTTTTACTATCTAAATGAATAACCTATCGTTTAGTTGATAACACGTTTTAACAGGAAAACTAATTGAATTATGTCTATGTAATTCTTAGCTAGATAAACCCTAAATGCATAATCCATTCATCTACTTGAAACTCGAAGTTGATCCATTTTCTAGGTATTAATCACAATTCTTTCAATTTCTCGTTTGTTGAACTTATTAGTAGTTTAATTTAATCAGTCCAACCTTTCAACAGCCCAGTGGCAATAGGCTAGTTAAATTAGTTTGTACTTTTTTATTTGTGAAATTTATTATTTAATTAATGTTTATGTTATTTATATATTGCTTGCAAAGAAATGATAACTAGTATATACATATTCTCATTTAGCATGATCGTTGGGTTCTCAACGGCCTGCAACGCCACACAACTTAATTGCTCAAACTTTTTTTATTTATTGTTTATTTTGCTATCAACCCTAGACATGGGCAAAAAAACCGGTCCGGGAACCGGTTTGGCCGAAGAAACCGGAACCGGTTTCAAAGAAAAACCGGTTTGGCCCAAACCGGTCCTAAACCGACCCGAACCGCCGGTTTGTTGCCGGGTTCGGGTCGGTTTATAAACCCCACCCTCAAAACCAGTTTATAAACCGGTTTGAAAAGTTAAAAATCGGTTAAACCGGTCCTAAAACCAGTTTATTAGAAAAAACCGGTTTTCAAACCTGTCCGAATCAGTTTGATAGGTTTGAGTATTCGGTGAGCCAAACCAGTTTGTAACCCGAACCGGTTTGAAACAAAAACCAGTTTGACCCAATGACATACAAAGCGGTTCGGTTTTGAACCTGAACCAGTTTTGGTAAATAAACCGGTTTGTACACCTCTATATCAACGTGTTTGCTTACATGTTATATTAATTTTGTTTTTTTTCATATTGTTTGTGCGCACTTCCCTTAATAAGCCCACCTGGATTCGGATCTTAACCCCACTCTAATTACATCCTACATTAATTCTTGACTTGTAAATTTAATAGAGAGATTTTTAGACATGCTAGTTGAGCATTTTTTTTATTAGCACACCGGTTCAAATCTTGGGCTTGAATATATAATTGTTGGTTTTGTTATATAATAAGTTTCGTTTTTATGTTTCGTCTAGATCTTAGTTAGGGTGACAAATCGATCCCAACGCATGAGTAAAAAAACTCAAATATGTTATTCACATATATGAATAAGTGCTTGTAGAGGATATTAGTCTAGGGGTGAGCAAAAACCGAACCATTAACCGAAACCGAATCATTAACCGACGTAACCGAACAAAAATTAACCGAAAACCGACCAAACCGAAATAACCGAAAACCGAAATAACCGAAAAACGAAATAACCGAAAGTCGGTTTCGGTTTCGGTTTTGTGCCCTTGGTTAACCGAATTAACCGAAAACGAACCGAACCATTCATATATTCATGTATTTTTAGCTTTTATACCTCCATTTTTGTGTATCTTTAAGTTTACTTTGTGATAAACTATTCTAATGAAAAAGATTATAAATGAAGAACAAGGTATTAACATATGACACATTGACACATAGGTTTTTATACATATATAATACCTGAAGTGTTTAAAAGCTTATAACCATTGCATTTGATGATGTTGTTTCTATCCCACATTACAAAGCTTCAACTACCATGTTGATTGGCTCACTATGCTAGTTGTTAATTTACTCAAAGTTTGGTTTTTGATTATTAACCGAAATAACCGAAACCGAACCGAAAACCGACATATTAACCGAAATAACCAAACCGATCTTTGGTTTTCAGTTTCGGTGGTTGATTTTTTAATAACCGAACTTCGATTATCGGTTTCGGTGATGTGTGAAAACCGAACCGAATCGACATTTGCACACCCCTAGATATTACAGAGTTATGAGACTGAACCTTATCTTTTAGGGCATAAATTTATACTTAACCCATTTGATGTTAACATTGGTATCCATTAACTATAATAAAAGAAGGTTTTAAAATGCCACTTGTCAACATATTATGCCTTCTTATTTTTATTTCTCGCCTATCTCTCTTAATAAATGATAATAATATATAGGCAAATTGGATTTTAATAATCCAAACTATTACCTATTGGCCGATAATAATCTATACTATTAATTTGGCCGGTAACACTCCCAACTTTTATTTTTATAGCCAATAACAGTCCCAGTGATATAATTCTCAATTTTTTACGCTCAATATGCATCTATTTTAGTCTCAATTTAGCTTGTATGTTTTTTCATTTCGTTCATAATTATTGTTGGGAACCGAATTGAGTCCAAATCAAACATAAAAAAATAAAAATTATGTCATTGGGACTGTTGTTGGTAATAAAAGTGAAAGTTGAGAGTGTTACCGGCCAAACTGATAGTATGGATTATTATCGGCCAATAGGTAATAGTTTGGATTATTAAAATCCAATTTGCCTAATATATATAGTAACTATATTATTTAAAATATTTCCACAAAAAATAGATATTATAAAAATTAAAAACTAGATTTTGTTTATTTAAAAACACACTATAGAAAATACATAAGATACAAAAATATTATTAAAGAAAAATCTTTTTTTAAAAAGAAGAACTATTTTAGAACCGTTTTTTTTGTAAGGAGGATTCTTTTTTTAAATGAAATTTAGAAGAAAAACCAAAACGTTTTAAAAAAAATTAAAAAACATAATTTTATAAAATAAAAGTTTAAAATGATATTATTGTTGTTTTTACTTTAAATATATACTTATACGCAACTCAATCATATCTTATTTAAAAATAATATTTTTAAATTTTTTAATTTTTATAACAAACTATTTAATATTATATATATTCAACCCGTGTAATACACGGAGTACTATACTAGTTTATATATAGCAAAAAAAAATGGGTTGTTCACTTTCGCTACTTTAATGCTTTTAAAAGGTTCGACCCTTTTTTACAAGAGGTTTAATGTTATTATAGAAGGGGAAACTTTTTATAATATATGCTATTGTCACATGAGTAAAAACATATGAATGACGTGAAGTGTCACGTAGCCGAGACTACTCAATTAAGCAAAGTTACCTAGAAAAATGTTCTGTCTTTTTCTACAGCGCTTAAAGTTAAAATGGTTATTGGATTTTAACAATTTTAATTTTTATTTATTAAACGTGATTAAATTATAATTTAAAAAATGCTTACAGACAGCCCTTTATTTTGAACTTATTATCCTTCAACGATCTGTTAATAACTGAGAGTTAATACCGTTAGTTTTTCGACAACGTGGATTGTTTATATGGTCAAAACACTAAGCCAAATGTTAAAATCAACCATCTGTTCCGTCAATATGTAACTTCTGCACCTTAAAACTCGTCAATTTCCACTTAATTCATTCGAGATAAATTTCAGGTGAAGTTAGAGGCTATACATCAAAAAACAGATTTGGTGGAGACTGGGTTGCTGCAGAGTTAAAAATGGCTTAATGTTGGCCCATTTCATGAAAAAAACTAACGGATATTAACTCTCAGTTAGTAAGTGATCGTTAGAGAAAAATAAATTTAAAGTTGAGAGGTATTCAAATATTTTCTGAGTTAAAATTAATCTCGACCAATAAATGAAACTTGAGATTATTAAATCCAATAACCCAAGTTCAAATTACACAATTATTCAAGTGATAAAACTATTTAGTTCTTTACATCGTGAATCTTTCGAAAATCATACAACTCTCCGCTCAATTTTCAAATGGTTGTTTTCATGAAAAATTATCTTCAAATAACTCTATAATTTATCATCAAATATATATATATATATTCATTTAAAAAAAAATTCATCTCACATTAATGAGTACATATGATGCGTATTTTTTATAGAATATAATATTTAGTTACATTAGTTATTAAGCTGTGAATAAATTATTGTAATATATAATTAATAATTATCTTTATTTATATATTATTTTAAATCTTATATGGGTATATAAATATTGAATATTACATGTTTATTAAATGTTTAAAAGAACAAAAATTTGAAAATTTTTATTTTATAAATGTTTGTAGCAGCTAATTTTAAAAATGACTATAAAACTACAACATATTAAAAGTAGCATATAAAAAGTTCTTTTATTGATTATAAAATAATTTATTAATTAAATTTACTTATAGATTGAAATTAGTTTTTATTATTGTAGATACCAAGTTGATATTATATCTTCAACTACATTAGAGTGTCTTGTATCTTACACTTTTTATATTGAGTAAAATGCCATTTTCGTCCCCAACGTTTAGTTGAATTTGCCATTTCAAACCAAAAACTTTTTTTATGCCATTTCAGTCACTGTAATTTACTAAATGTTGTCATTTTCATCCACTTCACTAATAACGTTAAAACTCTGTTAAAACTCCGTTAAATGTGAGGGTCTTTAGTCTTTTTCAACACCCTAATTATCCAATTAAAACAAACTAATCAATTAATATTCAATTAAAACTAAAAAACACGTGAAGCGACTCGTGAGACCGGTCGCTTCGATTAATTCTAACACATGTTGTTCGATTAATGTCTTCTGTGAGATTTCAATTAATCTTCATGTTTTGTTTGAATGTGTACTGTTATTCGATTGAGTTCTACTGTTGTCACGTTTTGTTCTATTGAGGTTTGAATTGTCACGTTTGAACAACATTAAAATCCCACAACAGACCTCAATCAAATAACGGTACGCGTTCGAACAAAATGTAAAGATTAATTGAAATCCCACGGCACCCTCAATCGAACAACATGGGTTAGAGTTAATTGAAAATTTTAAATCGAATCGTCTGGTCTCACTAGTCGTTTCATGTGTTTTTTTAGTTTTAATTGAATATTAATTGATTACTTTGTTTTAATTGGATAATTAGGATGTTGAAAAGACTAAAATACCCTCACATTTAACGGAGTTTTAACAGTGTTAGTGAAGTGGATGATAATGGCAACATTTAGTAAACTACAGTGACAGAAATGGCAAAAAAAAAGTTTTTGGATTGAAATGACAAATTCAACAAAACGTCAGGGACGAAAATAGCATTTTACTCTTTTATATTTTATACTTTCTTTTTTTTATTTACTTCCAAAATTTTAAATTTTTAAAAATTAATATAAGCATATTTTAGATTGTAGCTAATTTAACTTCACTTATAAATAATTATAAGATTTTTAACTAATTTTAACTTCACCTGTAAATATTTCATTAGTTGATTACAAGTTTTATTTTTTTGAACACATTACAAGTTTAATTGGTCTTGCCATCCAATTTTAAGTGTTTTCATTTTCATTTTTATTTTATTAAGTAATTTTCTTAATTAACTAATAGAAAAATATTTAAAAAATTATATTTTATTATTTTTATTATTTTTCTAAATACAATAAATAATCACCGACGATACGGGACAATGGTGTATCTCTGGCTAGTGTTACCGGCGATACAGGACTCATGGGATATCCCAACCAGCCAGGGGCGGAACTACTACCAAGGGAACAGGGTCAAGTGACCTCATTGATTTTTGAGTGCGCAGTGTAATGTATAATATACTAAAAAAATTATGTGAACCCATAGTATTTCAGGAGGTGAACCCGTAAATATTATTATGTTCAGTGTAGGACTAATATTTCCGTCCTAGCTCACCGGTTCTGTGCGCTATATTTGTTTCTCGCATCCCTCAGGTCACGAGTTCGAGCCTTGCTTAGGTCTTTTTTTTAAACTTCTTTTTAATAGGTAAAATTACTTTTTTACCCTGAAATATAAAAGTCTTAACCCTAATTCAAAACCATCCCACCCGCACAAACACAATCACTGCTCTCTACTCTGCGCATCTCACGTCTGCTCGCATACATCAGACCATCAACGATTCACCGCCGGTTCGCCGCTGCCGTTTTGAACTTCGGCGACTCCGGCAGTCGCCACTTCGGCCACTGTGAGGCTGCCGACTGCAAAGATGTGATTTCCTTTGAAAGAATTCTAGGTTAGTTTCTAACTTTTTTTGTTTATTTAGTTTTGTTTAGATTAGAAGTTTTAAACCTTTCTAGCTGTGATTTCCGTTCAATTTTTGGTTAGATTTACACTTCTTTTCATTGTTGTTACTTGAAAACTTGTTAGTTAATTTGTTTGATTGAGTTTAGTATCTAGATTTGTGCCCTAGAACCTTATTTGTGCTTTTCTTAGTGGATAATGCTTTAATAATGTGTTTCCATACGAGGATTATACTTAAGATACTGTATTTTTGCTCACCATATGTTTGATGAAATGCTTGAAAAAAACCTCATATAAAGTCTAACTATGGGATCATTATAACAATTTGTGAAGCTGCAAAAACTGGCCTTGGAACTGCAAATCAGGTTTGGTTGTTACAGAACAAGTGTGGCATAGGAACTCTAATGTTAAGACTGTTGACCTTTTCAAAAGTCACACCAAACTTGACAGTTGCAACAGTTATGTGGGAAGATGTTCTACATATTTGTTAGACAAATGGGTGTTCAAGTTTAGAAAGAAAAATGTGAAAAGGTGGCTAGTTAGGTGGAAATGGAAAAAAAAAGAAAGAAAAAAAAAGGTTGAGGATAATGATCATCCGAGTCAAACGCTTGCTCAATTAGTTGATATATTTGTCATTGTTTGTTTTTCTTTGGTTGATCCTTGAGGTCAAGGATCTTTCAAGGAAAGGTATTGATACGTACTAATACTTGTGAAGCTGTTAAGAGTGTTAGTTAGTTAGTTACGATTGGTTAAAGTCAATATTAATCAACTTTGTAAAGCAATTACTAGTATAAATAGGAGATTGTAAAGATTTAATGGGTGTGTAGAAAATGAATTACAAGTTCTTTCTAGTCTCTTCTCCATACTCTTTGTTACTATGTGTACACTAGCAATCCTCAAGAACCATTCTCCATTTCTCGGTTCTTCTAATTGTTAGATCACATGATTGACCACTGATCTTCAGTCTCGATCACTTATTTCCTTTGTTACTATTTTTCAAGAATTACAGCTCGCATCACATTTTCAATCCAATTTAATTATATTAAGACCCGACCCGATCGGACAAGTCAGAAAATTTCATATTGTTTCGTTACAAATCAAATCACCGAAAAAATAGTGACCCCATAGGAAAATATTCCTGGTTCCGCCACTGCAGCCAGTGATACCGGCGATACACAACCATGTGGTATATTTTTTTGATGATATTGAATTTATTTCTTTCTTTTTATTTCTTTTTTGTGATACAACATGTGTGTATTTCCGGCCAGTGATACAACATGTCTTGGTATCGCCGACCAGATATATATTGTCACGTGAAACAGTCTGATTGGTTGAACAAACTTGTAAAATTAAAAACCTATGACTATTTAAGTAAAATTGATTGGTAAATTGTTATTTAGATAATTTTACGTAAATTAATTCATATCAACATGGTACATTGATAGAAGGCACATCTTATAAACCTTCATATTAAACTCGATGAAGCTTACAAAAATGTAAAAGTCATTTGACCCGTTTTGTACAAGAGACAAAAGTAAGAGGTGCTACGTGTAAAACACGATAAAGTTTAGATTTGAAGGGGTTTTGTTTCCCCAAGTGTAAGTAAAATACTTAACACCGAAGGAATCTTTAAAGACAAGATATCTCCTCGCTGTTTGTGAAATTATGGATATTACCCCTTCTTGCACGTGACCCTCACTTGACCTTTGTTGCTAAAAGAATAATATAGTATTCTCTTTTTTATTAATTATACTTTTAGAAGTTGGTATCTTTAGCTTATATGTTAGGCTTTATGTTTAATTTAAGGGAAATTAGATATTTTAACAGATATTTTTATGTAAATAACTTATTTAGTTAACTTATATATTTATAATCATTTGGTTACACCAAAGTATAATTTATCTAAAAGATCTCACATAAATTTAGTTAAATAATTATTTAGTTAATTTTTGTGAAAATATAATCATTTGGTTACACCAAAGTATAATATATCTACAAGACCACATAAATTTATATATTACAAAGGGTGTGGTTTAGTTCTAAAACTAGTCCTTTGCATAATTTTGTTCTTGAAATAAAGATTTAATTGTACTAAACTTTTTTAGTAACTAGTTTTGAGCATATGATTTTAATTTTGTAACGAGTTTAATGGTTAAGGCTAACTTGCATCAAAATTTTCTGTTAAATATAAATAAAATAACTAAA
Organism: Flaveria robusta; assembly: GCA_025506415.1. NCBI lineage: Eukaryota > Viridiplantae > Streptophyta > Magnoliopsida > Asterales > Asteraceae > Flaveria > Flaveria robusta. The sequence goes on along the minus strand of CM046466.1, from coordinate 11,568,961 downwards.
ATATCTTTTAGGAGTTATTTCGTAAAGTTTTTAATCCATGAACCTTTTGTGTAAGTAGAAAGAAAAAAAAAAAAAAAAAAAAAAAACTAAAACCAACCCCACCACCCACCATCCATTGTCTACATCACCTCACTCACATTTCCGACCTCCCTCACCGAAAACCACCACCATTGCTAGGCCCCACCACCATCATTGTCTTCATCACCATCACGACCTCTCCAAACACCTCCGCCATGTCTCCCTCCATCGTCGGTTTCTCCGTAAATGGTTGTTTTGATTTTAGGGTTTACAAAGATTAGGCCTAACACCACCATCATTTTGATAATAAAAGCTCTTGTGGAGAAGTTTCTTAAACACAATGTTTCTTAAACAAGGGGATGGTGATGGAGGAGGGTGAAAACAAAAAGGTTGGGGTGGTTGGCGACCATGTGTTGGTGGTGTTGGCAGTAGTTAATTATAGCGACGAGTGGGTAGGGTTTTAATTTTTAGTTTTAAATTTAACTACACAAATGACCCCTTTAGTTATCATACAATAAAATTAATCGCATAAATGTGAAAAGAATAAAATATCCTTGTGTTTATAGAAAATTTAACGAAAATTAGTTTAAGAACCCAAACTTTATATAAAATTAACATCATAAACCCCAAATTTGTTACTAAAAAAATTAGTAATTAAATCTAGAACTTATGCTAAACCATAAGAATTATTTGTATGATTAACTCTAAAATAATAGTTAGTACAACTATGCAACTAATTTGGTGATTGCATATTAATCCCGAACAAAAAAGATGCATTTTAAGCTAAAATCTTGAATTTGACACGAATGTTTGCTTAATAATAATACTAAACAAAAAAGATGCATTTTAAGCTAAAATCATGAATACGACACAAATGTTTGCTTAATAATATGATTTTAATACCTAAAATCTAAAAGATATTTTATTTTCTTAGGCAGCGAGTGTTTGACTCAAATAATGTGTTTTAAAACAACAAGAAGATTAAAAATTTTATAAAAATGTAATCATATGATGACACTGATGACGTGAGTGGTGCACTAACTAGGTCAACACTCGAAGCAAACTAACGAAGCCAACTTCTGGAACCGAAGGACGGCGAGCTGAAAAACATCTTACAATGGTGTCCTACACAATATCTAGAGTCGTCACAAAGTATAAATAAAACAACACACCCAACAATAATAATAATCTAAGAAATAGAGTTCTTGTCCCTTTGTGGATTTTGGCCCCTTACTACAAAAGGTATAGACCTTTCCTAAACTATAGAAAGATAGGGTTTAGTCTACCATATGTTGCATGAAGCAAACCGCCTGAGATTGTCTTGAGTAGAAATTTCTCCCTGTATAGGGATACCTTTAGTATCCTAGGTTTATCATCTTGCCCCTTAACACATACACCCGACCCTATCGACCATTTCTCTTCATTGTCACCTCAAAGAATAGCTACCTTATTCTCACGATAGAGGATGGTTGCAGGAGGCCTCCTGTGGTGAGACTAACAGTTCCTTATTGTCAGCAATATTCTTTATTCAATCGAAGACTAAAGAACGCTCAACCTCTCACCTAGACTATATTTGTTGTAGCAGCAAAACAAAAGCATAACTTAGCTAAAGATATCACATAATTTGATATATTATTAAAAAGTTACGGTTATAGTCCTAAATATTAACATATGTAGCACGATACAAACCGCCTAAGGTCATATTAAGCATGAATTTCTCCTTATATTAGGATACCTTTGTTACATATCATGTTGGCCCACATACACTTGATACTCACGACCATTTTTCTTCATTGTAACCTCAAAGAATAGCTAGTTTATTTTGATGCTGGAGGCTGATTGCAATAGGCGACTAGGCGTACTCATATAGTAAGACTAACAGTGTTTTCATCTTAGCAGTATCTTTCATGCATTTGAAGAACATAACGCTTAACCTCTCACTTTGTCTATACTTGTAGTAACAGACAACAAAGCATAACTTAGATAAAGATATTACATATTATTATATATTATTAAAAAGGTACAATTATAGTTCTAAGGGCAAGTTATAGTCATAGAAACTAACATGTGAACATTTTAAAGCTTAAGATAAAAAATAGTACGATTGTACAATCAATATGGTAGTTTTGGTCTATAAACATGAAAATGGCATAGCCATATTATGTTAACTATATTCTGAAACCTAAGCTCCAAAAATGTTTTCTTATTTTTTGTTTTGGATGTGTTTGATCGTACATCGAATCCCGTTTTTTCAAAGAAGTTGATCAAAACGAAATAAATTTTTTTATGAAAAGTATAGCTATTTTTTTTTATGTTTCTTCGGTCAATTTTATTTTGTAAAATCGTTCTTTTATAAGTATCGTTTAAAAGTTGCGATGTTATATTTCATGATCCGTCCATGAGTCAACTTATTTTTTTTCTTAATTTTTTTATTCTAATAAAATAGTAACTGAGGGTGACACATGTCCGTACCATATTCATATTTATCAAAATTTTTCCGCTTCTCTCTCCTATTAATTACTACGTTAGCTACAAATAATTTTATTTAATTCTTTTTTAGATTAAAAACAGTTTTTAATAAATTAAGCAAGAAAATTTTGTATTAATGTTATTTAAAAGAAATAAATTTTTATAAAAAGAAATTTTTTTAAAATATCAAACTTTTTAAATACGGAATATTTTAAAATTAATGTTTTTAAAAATTAGAAATTTTATGCACAAAAAGTAGTAAAAATTGAGAGTTATTGTAAGCAAATTTTTGAAAATTATATTTTTTTAAACTGTTTGTTTTGAAAAAAAAATATTTAATTTATATTTAAAAAACTGGAAAAAAAAGCTTAAAAACAAAATTTTAAAAAGTAAATATTATTGTTTATCACTTACTGTACTTACACATGTGTAATTTTAATTGTATCTTATTTTTTTAATATTATTTTATAATTAATAAAATTTTATTTTATTTAATATTTTTTTATTCAACCCGTGTAATACACAGGTTTACTAAAGCTAGTATATTATATATTTTTGTAATACCCCCATGACTCAAAGAATTAAATTAACTGTATTTTTACTTTTTTGTTATTAGTGTATGTGTGTGTATTATATTAAAAATTATTTAAAAACGTTTGCTAATATATATATTTTTATATTCGTGTAGTTTTTATTTTAAAAATTTTTATTTAATAATTAGTTTTGCAGTTAACTATTGAAATAATAGTTCTCCTATGTTCTTGTGGTATTTATTTTTAATACTTTATTTTTTTATTATTATTTAATACTACATATATTAGATCTTAAAATAAATACGTCTTCTCAAAAATATTCGTTTATTATAAATCTTGTTCAAAAGAAAAAAAAGGGTATTTTAACAATTAATTTGCAAACGTGTTCTAATAAAGAATATTTAATATACATATATACACACACAACATACTAAGAATAAAAGTAAAAATAGGGGTATTTTAACCATTTGACCAATGAGAATTCTTTAATCATTTTAATAAAAAACTAATAGAAAAGTTAATTTTTGTTAGTTATCTGAACTCAAATAATTATAAAATTAAAAAGTCAGGGGAAAAGAAAGATTTTGAAATAACAAAGATTCAAGTAGTTAAAAATACAGTCAGAGATTCAAATAGTAATTTACTCTTTTTTTAAATTATTACTTATAAAGTATTGTTTAAAAGTTATCGAATTTAAGAAGATTTAATAGATGTATTAAATTATTTTAGTTTAATCAATCAAATATTGTTTTAGTTATGTTTCTAATTTAATGTTAACTAATCAATTGAGCTTAAGATTTATTACATCCCACCAGCCAAGCTTGATTTTTTTATTCAGAACTCGAGTTAGCAAACCACTCGTCGCGCCTATGGTTTCTAAGGTTTACCTAGTGTATTATATCTTACTAGGTTAGATACCTAGTAAGATATATTATCTTAATAGGTTAGAAAACCTCTGTGTTACACGGATTGAAATAGTGAACGTTGTATGCGAGAACGTAAAAATGTGAATATGAAAATGTAACGTAGTAAAACATACCTACATTTGAGAAGATGAAACCGTGATATACATTGAGGCGGAGACGTCATTTTATATTGAATAATCGCTCATTGTAATTGAGTTTGATTTTGTGAATCTTGATATTTTAAAATGTTTGTTTAAAAAATATATGATGTTTAAAGTACTTTAATCTTCACATGATTTGCTGAAAATTAAAATTAATTTTAATAAAATTAACTCTCATTAAAAAAAATTAGTGAAATATTTTATTTATTTTTAGAAAAAGGTTGATTTGATTAATATAATAGTAAATGGACCTTTATTAATGAAAACTAATTTTATATATTTACTTGTAACTTTTATTATAATGTGGACTTGTGTTTAAATTCTAGGTGGATTCTATTGGACATATTAAAAAAAAAATATCACTTGACTTCTAGAGATTTTAATTTATTAGTATACTAATTTAGTAAACGGCATAATACACAGATTGAATAAATAAAAATATTAAATAAATTATATAAAATTTTAAAAATTACAACAGGATATTTTTATACAAAATATGATTGAGTTATATATAAGTACTTCAAGTAAAACAACAATAATATCATCTTAAACTTTTGTTTTATTAAAAATATTTTTTACATTTTGTTATTTAAATGCAATTTTAATTTTTTTAAATCATCCTTAAAATAAAAAAAGCGGTTTTAAAAAAGTTAGAAATTTCAGACATTTTTTTGTTTAAGAAAAATTATGTATCTTATATATTCTAAACTTTTCTTTTTTGATAAAAAATCTAGTTTTTAAGTTTTACAATATCTAACTTTTAATTTGGAAATGTTTTAAATAATATAATTACTTTTTACTATTTTCATTATTAGGAGAGAGATGTGAAAAAATCAACAAGTGGAAGCTTAATATTTAGACACGTGTCACCTTAAAAGCCCTTTTTATAATAGATATTTGTTTTGATTAAATATTATTCGATGATCTATAACTAATAGACTGTGCTTCGCTGCGGGATTTTTGTTGGTACGTTGGAGGTTTTATAGATTATGTTTGTTTGTTCGGGTGTTGTTCGTTCGTAAGATTTTTTTTATCTCCATTCTCTAATGAATATAGCAATTTAGGTGAGGGTATGAAGCGCGGTGTTTGCAGCTTTAACATAAAAAATCCAAGAAGTGACGAAAAATCATCCCATCATAAAAATACAACTAAATTGCTTTATTTAACAGCTTGCTTTGGAAAGTTGTAGTTTCCTAGCTTAAAACCACCAGCTAAGCTGATCTTAAAAAGTATATATAAAAAAAAACCGAGAAAAGGCTCATATGATGTTCTTTCTGTTTTGGTATATTTAGTGATAAGACATTCACTATTTGTGATTTTGTACATAAACCTTCAACCCTTTGACCCAGAGGTCCCTTACTAATGTTAAACTAAGTCAGTCTTTCATCTTTGATTGTATTGAGTTGGAACTTACCGCACATGTGGAAGATAAATATTCTTGAACAAAAGCAATCTCTTACCTTCGATAAATTAAATTTAGGAATGAACTTTAAGCACTCTTAAAGAACTGCAAATGCTATATACTTACCGCAAAATGTGTTCCTTCAAAAATATAAGTCAAACCTAAAACAAATCAACTCTACTAACCTAATATATCATTTGGTTTGGTCTTTGGGTCATCCATTATCTTCATAATCTTGAGCTTTGGTGGCTTGTGTTGTTATTCGTTGCTCTCTTTTCAACAAATACATTATAATTCATTGTTTATCTTACATCTATCTAAATTAACTATCGGGTGTGGGTTTCAAAACCTAATAATCTACCCTTATTTTGTTAAATATTCTAACATATGCAAATGCATACTAAAACAAACATGAACAATAAGTTTGAACTTTGTATAGGTGTATTTCGAGTTTCTTTCACATCAACCGATGTGAAATTTTCTTTATTCCCCTTCTCGAAGCCGGAACAATCATCTTGAAGTTACGTGTCTTCAATTTGTCTCCTCCCCCTCTCCCCCTTGTGGATTAACAACTTGATTGTTCTATCTGAAAAAAATAAAAGGTGATTCTTTATTTTACATCTATCCAAATTAACTGTCCATCGCTCACTTTTCAACAAATACATCATATTAAAGTTTATTTTACATCAATCCAAATAAACTATTGGGTTTAAACATCAACACCCAATAGTTATAATAAATACACACTCATGTGTGTATCTAGAATCCTCTAATATGTGTTGAATTGTATAATACAACCCATATTCCTTTTTAAGTAACTCCTACAAAGCTACAACTAGACACCTCGGTCATTCTTGTCAACATAGTAGTCGTATAGTATAATATGATTTAATGGGATACGAGTAGTATTTGGCTAATACGATCCCCTTGATGTTGTGATATATAGTCATATAGTAAGTTACGACTCTTGGGGTCGTTGAGTTATAATTGTTTTTTTATATGTGTCTCAAATAATAGATGTGATTTAAAATCTGTCTAAACATACTATATAAACAGTTAAATGTTAATTCATTTCATTGTTCAATCATTTTTATTTAATATTAAAAAAATTTCATTAATCTATGAAGAAAAGTCATCTATGATCTATAATGTTTGGGGACAATAACTATTATATTCTAATTAGTATGATGGTGAAGCTTCAAACTACTATGTGGGTGATAACAGTGGTCAGTCTCCTCCCGGTTATAATGGAGGCCAGTCTCCCCATAACTTTAACGGTGATGATATCGTCACGAATCTCTTGATAATAACGATAGTGATAAACATGACGAATCTCCTAAGGCGAGAGGGGGTCATACGACACTACTTAAGTGTAACATATGATTTCGTTATTTGTTGTTACCTTTATCAAAGTCTAATTATATTGTTGTTTTAGGTGGTCGCGTCTCATGATGAGTTGTTGGATTGAGCTTTTATGGAGTACGCGAGAAACGTTGTATGATTGTCACCAAATGATCGAAGAAATAAACAACCGGTTAGGTCGTGAAGATACGACTTAAATGTAATTGTGGTAACAAATACAGAGGAACATACACTCTTATAAATAATGACATCAAAAAACAAGTTGCCTATTTGAATTGAATTATTAAATAAATAAGGGTGTCCGGATATTAGTGGTGTTAGACGATACACATAACCGCATCTTTTTCATATATAAATCTATGTCCTTGTTTATCACTTTCATGATTTATGTTCGGTTGATTTTTATTGGTTAGCTTTAGAGAATTGATCAACTATAAATAATTAATATTTTCATAACAACTACTCTTAAATAACTATAATACGCAAATCTAATCCTTGTTTCTCCTCTTATCTTCACTACTCAATCATTTTTTTTTATTTAAAACATATCAAATAGGCAAGGAACTCTTCTGTTCCAAAACAACACCTAAAAGATGTACCAAAAAAAACCCCTCACGCCTCGAAACCCATCGGTTGTCGAACCTGTAACCCAAAGGAAAACCATCCGGCTCCTGTAAACTTACCGGTAGTCCAACTTACAACCGCACAGAAAAATCCTCCAGCACCTATTTTGTTTTTCAATTTCTTAATGGCTCCTTAGCAGTCATAATTTATTAATTCTATTTCTTGTAAACACATACGACACATATAGACAAACACGAGCATGCACATTTAATGATTAGGTTGTCAAGATAACAAATCAGGTGCATACAATTAAAAAGAAAAAAAAACTTAGAAATAAAATCTTTTATGGTTATTTCAAATGAATGATTTAAGTTACAATTAGAGTTAAACAGGTAAGAGTAAGGTGTATGTGTGTTTACCCACAAGAAGACAAATATTTGTATTAAAGCTGTCATTTCTTTTGTTTTTAAGCACCAAAGCAATCATACACATAACCAGACACCATCTCACCGTCCCCACCATGTCTCGTACTTTTCCTTTTTACACACCTCACCTCACTCTTCTTTCTATATAATGCTCCTGCAACTCTCACCCTTCATTATTCTCCTTCTTCTTCTTCATCACTCCTTCACCCACTAAAAATGTTCAGGTTTCTTCTTCTTCTTCTGTGTTTCTGCTATCCATCAATGGCGGAGAAGAACACTTACATTGTTCACATGGCGAAACACCACATTCCGGCCACTTTTGGGGAAGATCACTCGCAGTGGTTCGATTCGTCGCTCAAATCGGTCTCCGAATCGGCGGAGATGATCTACACTTACCGCAGCGTTATTCATGGATTCTCCACCAGATTAACCGCTGAAGAAGCCAAATCGCTTGAAAACCTACCTGGGATACTCTCCGTTTTGCCGGAGTTGAAGTACGAGCTTCACACCACTCGCACGCCGGAGTTTCTTGGCCTTGAGCAGAAGCCCAATTTGATCCCTCAGTCCGCCGGAGAAGGGGATGTTGTTATTGGTATTTTGGACACCGGCGTCTGGCCGGAGAGTAAGAGCTTCGACGACACCGGAATGGGGCCTGTTCCGGCGGCGTGGAACGGCGCGTGTGAAACGGGTACGAACTTCACCGCCGCTAGCTGCAACCGGAAGTTGATCGGAGCAAGGTTTTTCGCTAAAGGGTATGAGGCCACTTTAGGCCCCATCGATGAATCGAAGGAGAACAGATCTCCGAGAGACGACGACGGCCACGGCACCCACACCTCTACCACAACCGGCGGCTCGGTGGTCGCCGGAGCAAATCTATTAGGCTACGCCGCCGGGTCGGCTCGTGGGATGGCTCCAAAAGCTAGGGTTGCGGTTTACAAGGTGTGTTGGATCGGTGGTTGTTTCAGCTCCGATATACTAGCAGCAATGGAGAAAGCGATAACCGACAACGTTAACGTTCTTTCGCTTTCTCTCGGCGGTGGTACGGCGGATTATTACCGTGATAGTGTGGCGATCGGAGCGTTTGCAGCGATGGAGAAGGGGATTCTGGTGTCGTGCTCCGCCGGTAATGCCGGACCCACTCCTTACAGTTTATCAAACGTGTCACCGTGGATCACAACCGTCGGTGCAGGGACGTTAGACCGTGACTTCCCGGCGTACGTTAGCCTCGGCGACGGGAGAAACTTCTCCGGCGTGTCGTTGTACAGAGGTCCGTCGTTGCCGGACAAGATGCTTCCGATCGTGTACGCCGGTAACGCTAGTAACTCCTCCAGTGGTGCTCTGTGTATGCCGGGGACATTGATACCGGAGAAAGTGAAGGGGAAGATCGTGTTATGTGATCGTGGGGTGAACGCTAGGGTTCAAAAGGGTTCAGTGGTGAAAGAAGCCGGTGGCGCCGGGATGGTGTTGACGAACACGGCGGCGAACGGCGAGGAGCTGGTGGCAGACGCCCATTTGCTACCAGCAACCACCGTGGGACAGAAAGCCGGCGACGAGATACGGAGGTATGTGATCTCCGATTCTGCCCCCACGGCGGCGATATTATTCCAAGGGACGAAATTGGGGATCCAGCCGTCGCCGGTGGTGGCTTCTTTCAGTTCACGAGGACCCAACACCATCACGCCGGAGATTCTGAAACCTGATATTATAGCCCCTGGTGTCAACATCTTAGCCGGGTGGTCCGGCGCCGTCGGACCCACGGGGCTGCCGGACGATCCCCGGCGCGTGGTGTTCAATATCATCTCCGGCACGTCGATGTCTTGCCCTCACGTGAGCGGTCTGGCGGCGCTGCTCAAGGCGGCTCATCAAGATTGGAGTCCGGCGGCTATCAGATCGGCTCTGATGACCACCGCTTACACCGCCTACAAAAACGGTAAAATTATTGAAGATCTCGCCACCGGAAAACCATCGACTCCGTTTGACCACGGCGCCGGACATGTTGACCCTGTGTCCGCCGTCGACCCCGGGCTGGTGTACGACATCACCGCCGATGACTACTTCGATTTCCTCTGTGCGTTAAACTACACGGCGGCGCAGATTCAGTTAATAACAAAGAGAAACACCACGTGTGACTTCACCAAGACGTACACCGTCGGAAACCTAAACTACCCGTCGTTTGCGGTGGTTGTTCCGTCGGATTCCGCCGGAAAAAGCGGCGGATCCACCGTGGTTAAACACACAAGAACCGTAACGAACGTCGGTCCGGCGTCATCTACCTACAAAGTGTCCACATTTTCCGATAACAAAGCTGTACAGATGTCGGTGGTTCCTGAGACTTTGACCTTTGGTCAAGTCAACGAGAAGAAGTCATACACAGTGACATTTACAGTGGGTGCAATGGCTGCGAGTTCGAATGCGTTTGGTCGGATTGAGTGGTCGGACGGGAAGCATGTGGTCGGAAGTCCGGTGGCTGTTAGTTGGTGATGGTTAGAAATTTAAGTTTGTTTTTAACAAGTTGTTTGGAGACACTCCCAAAAGGAGAGTGGGTCACCGTCTGGGGTTGAATATAAACTTCTGTTGTTTTTTTATTTTTCTGCTTTTGATTTAATTTAAGTATATTGTTGATTTTAATGGTGTTTGATTAGGGGATTGAGGTAGAAAAACAATGAAAAATGTTCTACCTAGTCTTAAGTTATGTTATTTAATATTAAAAATGTAAAAAAAAAACTGTATTGTGTGAAAAGTTATTTAAGAAACGTTACATTGAAAAAGATCAATGAAATAAGACGTTGAAGCTCCCACTCGGGTTACGTTTGCACGCATATTTCTGTTTCACTTTCTAGTGTATTGGTTACTAGTAAAAGAGAAAAAGGTTAAATCCAGTTGGGTTTAGCTTAGAAAATGTTTGGAGTCTATGTTGAAATTAAAACTTGTTAAATCGTTTTCAACCCACGAGTCTTTAATTTAGACTCCAACTCTTATATCAGACCTAACTTTTAATAGCAAAAATTCACATCATTAGGTACTCCTGATAGATATTGGTTAAAGAGAAGACAGCTACATCTTAACTCTAATGAAGTAATGAGGTTTAACTTGACTTGAGCCTGTTTTATACTAAGCTTACCATGTTTGGGTCTTGGCCCAATTGGATGGAATTCCGTAATTTTGTATTTCTTGGCTAGCTCCCAAAAGGACAGTACTTTTGGTTAAATTTTATATTATTTACATAATATAATAAAATATATCATATTGCAAATAAATATCTATTAAAACAGTGATAAAATTTCTAAGCAGGACGATCCCTGTATCCTAAGCTGGTTACTTAAGTGTAACCATTTGTTTTTCGCTCTCTTATTATATTTAATCAACACTACACACCTTTATGTTTTTTCTAATAGTACATTTTTTAGGAGTAGCACAATATTTTAGTCGTAAAACATATCACTTACTATTAATATGTCATCTCAATAACGCAAGTGATTATGAGGTTATCATATGCTTACACAGAATACACCCATATACATGCATATGTTATTTCATTGTATGTAATGAAAATATACTCATTATTATTATTTAAGGGTAACTTTGTAAATATTTATTATAAAATAAACTATTTTTTCATTAATTGAGGGGTGGTTGGGTATCTTTGTGTTAAATGCTAAGAGTGATTTTACCATGGGACGGTATACCTACGTGAAGTGTGATGCGAGAGCCACTCATGTTCAATAACTGCATGGAATACCGCCCTCCAATGGCATGTCCGGGGGGGGGGGGGGGGGGACAAAAAAAAAATTATCAAGCCATTGGAAACCCAATGGTTTGTTTCTAAATTAAAAAAAAAATACAAATACCCCTATATAATAAACATATTTTTTTAAAACAAATCTCACACCCAAATTCATCCCAATCTTTTACATCTTCTGCGCTTTAAGAAAACACAAACCTAAACATGCATGAAGCGAAACAATCTAAAAACTTGTTTGATTGAACAAATCACCGCAACAACAAAGTGGCTTCAGCCAATGATGTTAAGCATAAAAACCTATTCACCCAACTCAGGTATGAACCGATGATGGATTATAGTACATTCCAACAAAATCCTACACTGGAAGCCGACTTTGTAACGGAAACCCAAGAGTGGCCAGTGTCTGTTCTAGTCAATAGAGGAGTAAAAAGGAAAAGAAAATGAGTGCCACAACACCCATTCGTAAATCGAGAAAACGGGTACTATAAAGAGATGAACTTGACAAAGGCATTCATCGACGTGTCAGAGGGTCCTGTTGTGACATGTTTCAGAGGCCCAACACAACCGAATAACGGAGAAGTATGACCTCAACTAGTTTTAATCATTTTTATTTTTTCTAATTTGTTATGTTTTTCTAACCGATGATGTAATTTGTTTTTTTTTTTTACTTCATGTTTGTTTTACGTTTTTTTTAGCTTGAGTTATATAAATTTAAAAACAAAAAAAATCAAATTCACACCACTCACACTCACACATGTATACCTCTCACATGAGAGTTGTATGAAAATTTTATGAGTGAGGTGGGTACCACGTAAATATATATATATATATATATATATATATATATATATATATATATATATATATATATATATATATATATATATATATTTTATGTTACACTCACTCATACAGCGTCATTTCTACATCACAAGCTAGTTACTACTATATTAAGTGGAATTATCTATTTTCCTTCGGTCGCTTTAGTGGACTTTGGCCTCCACAAGCAAAATGATGTAGCTTTGGACTTTTCACATGATTCTTTATATCACTTAGAATGTGATATGTTTGCCATCATCTAATATACCTAAGATACTAAAAATAGGATTCACTTTAAGGCTTTTTCTACGGTTTTTTCGGACCATGGCGGTATCGCGAATGAAGTCTACGGATGAGCAATTATTGGAGTTCAATTCTATCGTTCGATAAAAATCGTTCTTGACTAGCTCATTTAACTTGGTGTAGGTGGTATGTAAGCATCTTCTATCTCTTAATACGCTAGTGTGACCGGACTTGATTAAACACAATCCACTATTTCATCTTCCTTCTTCTTAGCTTTAACTTGCTTCTTAAGTCTCCACAAGAAGTTGTGTAAAGCATTTGCTTTGTTTCTTTTGCTTTTGCTTTCTCTCCATCATGTTCTTGAATCCCAAGAAAGTTAAATAATCCATATCTTCTCATTGTCTATTTGTAAAATGTAAATGTTAGTTCATAATTATGTTTCACACCACTATAGAAAAGGGTATCAATGACAAAATTCTTGCATTAGGCCAATATCACATATTTTCTAATCTCACTTTTTAATGTCTCTTGGTTATAATTCGTGTGCAAGCCTAGTTTTGAAATGCTTTAATATTCTAACATCACCTGTGTAACATCATGATATATACTCCTATGTTTTGGCATGTCTCATGATTATTGAAAATATATATCTTTATGATAGCAGATTAAACAATTATAAATTACGTCAAAATGATCAAAATGCATTATTAACAAATATGTGTGATGTCATGTAGAGTTTGATCCTTGACTTTATCATGTAATTACAACAATACATAAATGTTAATTTTGTCAATACATTGTTTTAAAATTAGAACACGAAGAAAGACAACTGATACAAAGCAAAGGCAATGCCTTTAACAATGATTTCTGCTTTAGTGTTGGTGCTTGTCCTTTTGGAATTGTGTGTTGTTTCTGAGATTGAGTTACATCTAGATCAATCTTTTTTTAATATTCAACAATTCTAAGACTTTTAACACATAAAATAGGTCATTTATTTGAGTATATAGAAGCATCATGGAGACAGGGGCGCAAGTGTTGGTGCCATCTCTTCCCTTTTAGCTTTTAGTGCAGACATATCGAAGTTCTTAATAGTAACCGTTGTTTATCCTTTTGAGTTTTAAAACCTACACTTTAAAATGTAACAATAAATAAATTATATAAAATAAGTATAAGGTCTAAACTTTAATAAACTGCTACACAGGGGCGGACCCAGGTATAGATGAGGGGGGGGGGGGGGGGCAGCCGGCCCCCGTAAAAAAGACTTTTTAGGGTTATATATGTGTGAAAATCCCGAATGCCCCCCTTAAAGTTATACAACCATCCCATTTTAGCCCCTATGAAAATTTTTCCTTTGTACGCCACTGCTGCTACATTCGGATCAAGAGCATTTGATATACATCCATAACCCCAAATGCAATTTTGTGTTTAGATGTTCAAATAAAGAAAATGCAATGCAAATTGAATAATGTGAAATTTAATTTTTGGATGGTCAAATTCAGTTACGACCCCGTATCAAATTTTAACATAAAGTTATAATGATGATAAGTAATACGAACCAATCCTTGCTCTATGTAATCCTAAAAGAGACCATACAAAAAGGCTTTTAAGGGATGGATGAGGTATTTCAGAAGCTAACACACAATAATCGTAACAATTGAGAACTAATTTATGCATAATAATTGACGAGGTGATGCTAAATTATTACTTTTCAGATTGTATTTGATGTATAAGTATCAAAGTATAGTTAATTGCCTATAAATTCAAGTCTTGGGCAAAAATCACAAGTTCGAAGTAGAAGAATCAAATAAAAATCCGTCAATATAATAAAGTGATAATAAAATCAGTTGAACAACACTAATCAGAAGTTGAAAACACATACAATGGTATATACAAGTTCAAAAGTAGATACAGCCAATGGTTTTTGGAATTTGGATGATATAGTTTTAAAGAGGAAATCATCACCCAAAATTATAAAAGGAAGCCAGAGGCGTTCGACACACCATCTGCATCTAAAACTTAAAGCCGTTTACCCCTTAACCGTTCTTTGAGATTTTAGAATGTCCATAAGCTTCAATCGGAGCCCTATTCATCTGAAACCTGATAATAAAAATATGATCAAACTTCACAACTCTAATACAATGTTTAGGCTTTGTGTACAATAATGAGGAGAGAGCAGGGCGGCTTCAGCCAATGTAAGGAGATCCTTGCTCTTGTCAAATAAACCGGCAAAGGCCAATCCAAATTCCAAGAAGATCATTACGAATAAAAAGTTGAAGTTATAACTTATAAGGCAAGTAGCAAAAAGAAGACTTTATAGGACCTCCTTACCTTTCAGATTGGTGAACGTCGTCTCCTGTAAAAACATTGTTCACCTTTGTCGGTGGTTTGATCAGAATTCCTATAGGAACGATAATTTTCACACACCTACTCCCATTGATCATTCTAGTTCTAGAATTTCCTCGAATGAGAGAAAGAGTTCACAGACTAGAGGTCAATCATGAAGTGGCGATTTCATTAAATAGGATGTCGGTTACAGAGAGTATTCAGTTGTAGCCATTGAGAAGGTGTGAAGAAGACGAACGATCGAATTTTATTGAATAAGGTAATTGCATGGGGTGAAGAGGTGTAAGGTTGAGGGGAATGAAAGGAAGCATCTTACAAATAGTGTGAAATTACCTTATTGTCTTAAAAAAATGTATTATATAGTAGTAAAGATAAACGTTAAAATTTTTACAATACACAAGAGATATTTCAACTAATTTTAGTTGTCGCTTATCTTGCAATGGAATTGGTGACGAACACGTCTAATCGTTAATTTTGTGGCAACATTGAGATAGAAAAGATTCTTACAATGTTAACGATAAGAGTTAATTGTGACATGTTGAAGATGACAAAAACAACAAATAATGTTTGCCTTGCAATTAAACTTTTTAACTGTAAATTATTGCAATAGTTGTGATGAAATTATTGATGATTTTTTTTGTTGTAATTGAATTTTGTTAAACGTATCTAATGTTAAAATAAGTCATGTATGGTCAAACATAACTATAACTAATACAATCAGTTGTAACCATAGTTCATCAACCGTGATGTTATATGGTCAAACATAACATAGTCATTAGTGATCAAACATAACTACAAACGATCAATTGTAGCCATAAATGATAATAAATAGTGAATATTAGTCAAACATTAATAAAATATATCCTTCCTCAAACATACCCATTTTGGTGACCAACATCGACTATGTTGACCATGATTGGTTTTTTTAAATTATATTAGGCCTACTTTTAATGGTTTATCTTTAAAATTGACAATGTTTGACCACTTTTGATTGTGTTTAATCAAGATTTAATATGTGCAACCTTGATTGGCCTATGTTTGATAAGTTATTACTATATTTGTGTATTTTAATTGTGTCTGATGTTGATGTTTTACACAATCCGAGATGGAATTTGAAGAAACTTAAAGGAGAAGAAAATCAGGGTACATATACATCAATACGTATTACTAGTGTAAAAATAAAACACAACCAAAAAACTATTCTTAGGGTTTGTAGAAGAACAAAAGGTAATTCTTTAACCTATAGAAAGGCATCAAATTCATTGTGAAAAGAACCAAATTACTTGCTACCAATTTTTGTGATGTTATTGCGATAGATATACTTTGCAACGAGTATTTTGTCAAAAATAACGTAAAATCTTAATTTGAAACATTTTGATCAAACTACATCCCATCACTTTTTTCCTCTTCATGTTGTGAAATCCACACCCTATACGTGCACCGTTTGTGACTGTTCGAAACCCTATAACACTACCACTATTCGCTCTCTAACTTTCTCTCTAGTCTATGTATGCGCGACCCCCAGACAATGAAAATGACCGATTACGCCACTATCACATTATTTTTATGTATTTCTCTGTTGTCTCATCCATTATTGAATTTGGCCATCACATAACGACAGAGACAAACATCCATCATTGATACAGTGATGGAAAATCCCCGCCATACACACTAACTCTTATCGGTTTTGGACCAGATTTTTTTATTTTTTTGTGATTTGGGAGTGGACTATTTTGTAGCTTTAGGAAAATGAGTAGTGTTTTCCTCCTTAGATGTATGTTTGGAACTACTTGGTTATGCTGTCTTGTACAAGTTCTTTTAAAGGTATTGAATACGTCATCTTTAGAGGAACTTCTTGCATGTTTTCTTCCTATAATTCGGAACTGTTGTGATTAGAAGTATACGTATAAGTGAATATTACATTGATGATTTATCTTATTACCTTGGTTTTCAACGCATAGATCCAATATGCCTTAGAATTAAAAGATCGAGGAGCTTAGGAAAATTGCTTCTGTAAATACGAACCTCAATCGAACTAGATCTGATCCAATTGAACTTCGATCCACCAAATGATCTCCGTTGACTAAGAGCCTGCACACAATTAAACAACACCGATTAAGACGTCACAGAGGGGAAAGTTTTCCTCTAACAACCCTCCGGCGTGACAATAAGTAACTAGAAATATAAGTATGAGGTTGTGGGAGAAAACAGATAAATTTTAAGATGTATTTGTGCATGAAGAGATCGCTCTCCTTTACCTTAATTCTTAAAGCACATAACTAGATTAAAAAAAAGAATAAGTTAGTAATAAGATTTAACTAGAATTAAGCTCCCCGCGTTGCGAGGGGCGTAAAGCCGTGCAAAATGACACCAATGTCACATCACCCTTAATGACCATTAACACTGAAATTGTGGTGTGTTAATAACTTAATACGAAAAAATAAGACCAAAGCGTAAAACATATAAAAATATAACAAAGTCGATTTAAGATTCACGGTTGCGACGAACCTGTTAAAGGGGGAAAATAGACGTAAAAACGATAAACCACACACACATGTTGTGATGTGTTAACAACATAATTTAGAACAAAGCGCAAAGCGAAACGTAAAATTGGTGAATCGCACATACATGTTTGTGTCGTGTTAACTTGCAAAACCTAGAACGAACGTAAGACGAAAATTTACAAAATATGAAAAGTATAGGGGCCCAAAATTGAATGTGTAAAATATTGTGAGATTAAATTGCAAATGATGGAGAGTTTTGGGTTTAAAGGAAAAATAATAAAATTTTGGAAGGTTACTTTGTAAAATATGAAAACCTTGGGGTTAAAAGTAAAAAGTAATTTTTTTTAAAAACCTCCTATGCATAAGGTACAACACCATTATGCATAGAAAAATTAATAATTAGTATAATTTAAATTATCAAACAAATTCTTTTATCTTTACCAATCTGAACCAAAGCTCCATCATACACCATTTTATCTTGTTTATAATCCAAAGGAAATATCCTAATTCCTAAACAGGCTACATACCTAGTGTTGATGGCTTCCGCCTATTTATGATAGCCTATACTTGTTACTATAAAGCAAGGTGTTTTCATGCAAACTTATCAATTTTCATCATAATCTATCATGTTAGAAGATGAAGATGAAATCTTTTTGGGGAGATTTACCTACTAGGGATTGTTGTATAGCATCAATGTTTTTAGAAACGTACCGTATAGTGAACCGGATATTTTACCGGTTCGCTGGTCGGACCTAATATAAGAACCGGATAAAATTATAATTAGTTTTATAAATATATGTAAAAATCACTGAAAATTAAAAAATTATATAAAAAAACCGGTTCAACTGGTCCGACCCCCTGTTGAACAATTTCCATAATCTTATAAATAGTCTTTAAGAACTACTAAACTTATTGAACAATTTTAATATATATTTGAGGGTTTCACAATTTTAAGAACTACTAAACTTATGTATATAGATATATGAATCCTTTTAGATTCGAAGATGTTATATATTTTTTGAAATGCTTTTTATCGTTATTTTTGTTCTTAAATGTTCTCTCATTATTAGACACGCAAAATCTCTTTTTCTCTTTTTTTCAATTTAGCTTTTTCTATTTGTTTAAAAGGGAAAAAGTGGATTTGTTGAGATCAAGTTTAAGTCACGTGAAAGAAACCAAAAGGTAAAGCTTTCGGCTCAACAATTGCATAGAATAAATAAGAATTGTTACGTGTTAATATAAGCTTTAACATGCATATATATAAAACAATATTTACGCATGCAAATTTAATAATCTCCACATTTATTATTTAATGAATAATCATAATACGATTGTTTTTTTTTTTTTTTTAAGTATTTTGATCATCATGTCATTTTTTATAAATTAACTAATAATCAATTTTATTTAGTTATGTGCTACACGAGTATCTTAAAAATAATATGTTTTAGTTTTACTGCTTACCAAAAATGCAATGCTGCACTTCGTTACATAAGATACGAAACCACAACAAATTTATAGGCTGAATATATAAGAATGTACGAGAAAATCACACTAGAAAGCATGTGTAAATCTGTAAACATGTCATCAAACTTTAATGGTAAACAAGATTTGAGAAAACCAAATTTAAATGCCGTTCAACAATTACATGAGGCATACGCATCAAGACAAAGTTTACCAGGATTGCTTGTTAGCTTGGCTTGTATGCATTGGGAGTGACATAAATGCTCGACTTCATGAGTAAAATTTTTAATTAGGTTTATTTATATTTTTTATGTAATGTTTTTATTTAAAGTTTTACTTCATATACACTTTATTAAATACAAAGGACGGTCTCTTAGTACGTTTACTACAGCTCATCTTACAACAGTCATTGTATTTTGTACCACTTATTAGCCAGCTCATTTCTATTTTCTTATGATGTCTTACACGTGGTTTCACACTCTTCTTTACTATGGTGAATTAAATATCTAACTATATTTTAAATTATTGCAGTAAAAAAAGAAATTTAATATATATGCATAAATATTTAAATTCATTAATTGCAATTTTAATCCTAAAAATAAGACTCCAACTTTACAGAGATAAAAAATAACTCATTAACTAAATTTCACGTAAATAATAAAACTCTATCTTTTGTTAGCTAAAAAAAGATATAAATTTGTAAACTTTATAGTACCAACATTTTTTTTTTGCAAGTATGAAACACTATAAAAATTATACTACAGCACCTTTAAGTGTAAATTTAATAGCTTATTATACTTATTAAACATAAATAACATGATATGTGTCTAATATTTAAAAATAAACAACATATGGTAATATTGTCCGATGTCAAGTATAATCGAAATTAATATAATTGTTTGTAGATACCGATACTGAATGAAATTTTTTTTATGCGTGTTTCCACCGCAACATAACCCAGATGCCAACTAAATGGTGTCCCGCCGCAACATAGTTCGGATGTCAACCAAGTGATGTCTCGCCGCAACGTGCAGGACAAAATACTAGTTTAATTTATTATGTAATATTACAAAATTTACACAATAAATTTTTTAAAATTTTTTTCTTGCTCAAATAGAATTACTTTTTGAATCAAACACATATTCATTGATGATCCAATGGTAAGCCCACTTCGATTTCACCCAATTCAACCTGGCCCAAGTCTTGGGTTTGTTGACTTCTTCTTTCCGTCTTTTTTATTAAACGAATTTTTTTCCTTACATGGGCTTTGGCCAGTGAGTCATTAATTCAAACAAATATAGGCCAGACAATTTTTTTTGGAATGGCGTCGGTACAGTATAGTCGTTATTGAAACCGAATTGTGAGACGTGAGTGATCTCACTAGTGTAATAAAAAAATATATAGAAGAGACAAATGTTAACATTATATTATTGCTCAACATTTTTTTTTCGCTTATCTCTTCTATTTAATAATCACATTAATTACTATTAATATTATTTATTTTTTAGATTAAAATATTTTTTAATAAATTAAGTAAAAGATATTTTTACTAATGCTATTTTTAAGGAAATAATTATTCATAAAATTAGAAAACTTTTAGAACATCAAACTTTTTAAAAAATTCATAATATTCTATATTTTGTGTTTTAAAAAGTAAAATTTTTATAAACAAAAAATAATTATTGAGATTTATAAGAAAAAAGTTTTAAGTATAACATTTTTTAAAACGTTTGTTTTGAAATAAAAATTTTATTTTATTTATTATAAGAAACAGTTCAATCATATCTTATTTTAGAATATCGATTTATAATTAATAAATTTTTATTCTATTTAATATATTTTTATTCAACACGTATAATACACTGATTTACTAAAGATAGTTACTAATACATTAAAACTAGTGTTCTTAACTAGAAGGGTTTTTTGGATTTCTAAATTTAACCACTAGAGTTTTAAAGATTGCAAAAAAAGCTACCTAATACATTAAAACTAGTGTTCTTAACTAGTGGATTTCTGGTTAAAATGAACGGTGGTCGGTGGGAGAATATTAATTTTATCACCAATCATGCAAATAAGTTCTTATAATTTCATTCAAGTGCCTGACTTTTTTAGTTTTCATTTAAGTCTTCTAATTATACATGCATTTAAAATGTTAAAAATAAAATAAACAAATATATTTAAGGTTGTGTTTTTTATCGACTACTATGAAAATAGAGAATAGAGAATATTTTATATTTAGGAAATCGCAAATGAACCATTGTTGAAGCAAGAATTTTTCCATCATATCATTCTTATGTTTTTTTCTTTATAAGTTTTTTTTTTATCTACGTCTCTATGTACTTATTCAAAATTTTTAACTTTTAAATTGAAAAAGATAATTATTATCTTTTAAATTATTATTATAATTGTGTCATTTAAAGATATTTTATGTTAATAGTTAGAACAAAACAGCACAAGAAGGGTCAATTTCAAACAATTAAACCATAATTATCCTCCTCACAATACAACAAATCCATTGAACAAATATAAGTTACCACAGCCCGCCGCAACGCGAGAGGACGGGTGTTAAAATCGTTTTCATAACATCGTGAGAAAACCCCGCTCAACGCACGGTTCAATTCATAGTTTACATTAAGCTATACTTCTATTTTATCTTATATGTATTGTTACAATTTACAACTTACAATTGAATAGGTAAAATTACTTTATACGAACGTTTTGACCCTAGTAACTAAACATAATCGTGAGATCGAACATAAAGATGCGCCCCCTAAGTTGACTCAATCCATAATGTCCTCTAAAGTCCAAATCCAGCACACCATCCTACAATACACGTCTTGCAAAAGCATTCCACGTGTAGGACACGTGGTGAAACCAATGCAACGTCACACCTACTTTCATATATCATACCTCCATTGATCACATACAAATTCAGAGAGAGAAAGATGTCCAACGAACCTCCTAAGAAGGAAGAAGAGAAACAAGAAGGCAACTTGTCGGTAGAAAACAGTCCATACACTCAGTACAAAGACTTGGAAGACTACAAGATGCAGGGCTATGGCGCCCGCGGCCACCAACAGCCCGAGCCGGGTCGTGGTGCGGGCGCCTCCACCGACGCCCCTACGTCTGTCGGTGGAACGCTTCCCTCTCAACGTAATAAGGCCGATACGGCCACTGATACTATCAACAAACAAGGTGTACCTTAGGTGTTTTGGGCTGTTAGGCAGATCTCTTGTGGTGTGTAGGAATTTGGTGTTGTTTTTGTAATAATACAAGCTTTGGGCTTTTTGTTGATGGTTTAGCTACTAGTATGCACTTGATTGAAGGTTTAATTTCTGTTTTAGTTGGAGTGATATGTCACAGAGTTATATTTGTCCTGCCCTTTCTTACCCGATGCACGTTCATCTTACGCGACCTAATAAAATATAAATTACAATCAATCCGACTCGTTTTCGAACTAAATTTACGTCAATATGTTAAGTGACTTGAGTTTATACCATTGAATGAAGTTGTATTATGTTTGACCTGATTTTTTAAATAAAATTTGTGTCGAAACATAGACTTAAAATTGCTCTAACTCACGTCGTATTAAATTTACGTCATAAAGTAGATGTATTATATGACCCGATGCGTTTCTAAACAAAAATTACGTCGGAACGTAGACCAACTCAAAACATACTTATAAAATAAATAAGTACGTAAATGTTTTATACTTGACTGATCTAATCTCTAAACAAAGTTTACCTCAAAACATAGACAGTCCTAAATCGTATATAAAGTTAAGCACACAAACATTTACTATTTGACATGAGTCATATCTAATTACGTTTAAACACATACGGACTCGAATTTATATTGAATACGGGTAAATCGAATAAGTATAATATGATTTGTATCATTACTTACCATCTTTGGTAAAATACATCTATATTAAGGTGAAGGTCAAATTTAACAATAGTTCATATACGTGACGTGATAAAATATAAATTAAAAATTATAATTGGCCCAACTTGTTTTCGAATTAAATTTACGTGAAAACGTAAAATAACTCAAATTTATATCGTTCAATGAAAACGTATTATATTTGACCCAAATCTTTTCCAAACAAATTTACACCAAACCATAGACCGACTCAAAAATTTCATAAAAAACGTGTGCAGTGGTGCCATATGCAGCGTGATAAAGCATAGATTAGAAGTATCGACTCGTTACCAAACTAAATTTATGTCGAAATGTAGAGTAACTCGGATTTGTACCGTCAAATAAAAACGTATGATACTTGACTCCACGCGTTTCTAAACAAAAATTACGTCAAAACATAGGCAAACTTAAAGCATACATAAAAATAAGCACGGAATATTTTATATATTTCATCCTATTAATTTATGAACAAAATTTACTTTAAAAAAACTAGATGTTGCCTATTAAAAAAACTACCACATAATTGTTTTTCTAATTTCTAGATAAAATATGGCATATAAATTTGCAACTTTTTATACGTAGTTAAGTTATCATAATGGTTATGATGAGAAAACTTTATAATAAAAGTCCTTATTGTAAATTAATTAGTTGTTATCAATAATATTAAAAGTTGAAAGGAAAAGAAAGTGAAAGAATGATAAGATGCAACATGAGACCACAAGAGTAATCACAAGTTTTCCATGATGAGAGCGGGAGATGCAACCATCAGTCACATGGATGTCCACCGCCGTAATACTTTATAATCTTTCACAACAAATACATATATTAATTTATTCCTTTACTATACCTAATAAAATTATAAACACAAAGAACATGTAACCACATTCGTGTATGAATCGATTAGCACTTTTTTATATGTTTATATCAAATATGTTACATCATGAACTCATGTTAGGGTTGAGTTTGTGGGTCAGACATCATCAATCTAACACGAACCTAACCAGTTTAATAAATCGTGCGTCAAACCCTATCTTGGACATCTTCGAAATTATATAAGCTTAACATAACACATTTAATAAATTTAATGAATTGTTAACTTATTGTAAGGTTGCATCCAATAACTAATTCTTTCATCCGAATTCTTCATGGTTACTTGCGTATGAAGCCCCTGATTGAAGCATTCAAACTACTAATTAAATTCTAAAGTTCACATAATATCAAAACGTCTATATCCTTCTACTCTAATAAAATAGTAACTTAGGATGACACATGTTATCATCACATTCATTCTCACCAATATTTTTCTGTTTCTTTCTGCTATTAAATAATTATCTTAATTACCAATTATATTATTTAATTTTTTATAATAAAAATAGTTTTTTAAAAAGTTTAGAAAAAAATCTTCTGATTAATATTATTTCTAAAAAATAATTTTTATAAAATAAGAAATTTTTATAAAATATCAATCTTTTTTAAAATTAGTGTTTTTAAAAAGTAAATTTTTTTATAAAAAAATAATTAAAATTAAAAATAAAATAATTTTTTTAAAAAATAATATTTTTTAATACGATTTGTTTAAAACAAAATATTTTATTTTTTGAAAAAACATATCATTTTATACTTAATAAATTTTTACTATCTTTAATATTTTATTTATTTAACCCGTGTAATACACGTGTTTACTAATACTAGTCTTTATATAAAACAATTTGCAAGTTTACTAATTAGGTTGTTGCATATATTTAGTTTGCATTTTGTAGTTGTATTATATTCATTTTGAGTTGTGCATCAAAGACTTGCACCCATTGATACAAATCTTTATATTAAATGTGAATTTACTTTTTGCCATATTTAGATTTTTTTTTATGGATGCTTTATCAATCCTTTAAAACATCGATCGTTACAAACTCTAGACACAGTAATAGTTATTGTATGGTTTCTTATTAACGAAGAGTCAATAGTCATAGTCAGCCTACCAAGATTCTTTGAAATAATTTGAATTAAAGACTTGTGAACACACTGATTTTACGTATAAACGTTATGATTTTTAATCTTAGAAATAATTTATTGACTCCACCTAAAAAGGTGAATGTAGTTATGTTGCAAACATTTTTAATAAATAACAATAAAAGTTGATGTTAGTGTCTTATGTCTATACCAAATTATTTTCTTATAAAGTGAATAATTACAAAATTACTTGAAGTTAAAAATGATAAATTTTATTCATGTGGGGTGTAAAATTAATTTCCCACTTTGAAAAATTTTACATGAAAGCTCACAATTTTTTATATATAAATTTTAAATTTGAAAAATTACATATAGAATTTCAATAAAATTAAAAATCTCTATTAATCGTTACACGATACCCGCATGCCAAATTAGCGGTCCATAAATAAAAGTTGAAAAAAAGTATAGTTGTATTAAAATATTATTACTCAAATTTACTTTCTTTTTCTCTACCTTTGATTTCAAATATATTTGCCTCCATCGCTATAAGAACCCCAATCTTCTCACCTTCAAACACCTTCAAAACATCACCATCAATGGCGGAAATCATCTCCGTCCAAAATTGGGTTCGAATTCATCTACAAGAAAACCAAAAATCCCACCATCAAAACAACGACGATGATGAAGAAGCTTTATCTCTGTGTGATCTTGCAACCAACGAACAAGATGATCCCGAAGAACATCATCATCAACAACAACGATTATTCGACGAACAAGAAGACGACTTCGCTTTCACCGGTGGCTCAAGCTCGCCGGAAGTTAAAATGTGCAGCGCCGACGAGCTTTTTTACCGCGGTCAAATTCTTCCGTTAAGGCACTCGGTAACTCTGCCGTCAAGATCCATGACCCGAACCCGGGAATTCACCCGATCCATCTCGTTTTCGAGGTCCGAACCCGTGAGCGGTGCTACCAGTAGAAGCAGCAGCATGAGTAGTAGTAGCACATCAAGATCCGAATTCCACGGGTACAGTTGGGTCCAAACCCGAACCCGGAACAGAAACCAATTCCACTCTCACCCGAGTCCGACACCTCAGATCCGAACCCGAAGCGGAAGCTACCGTCAGTCCGACCCGAAATTACCTTCAAAATGGAGGTTTTTACAGTTGGGTCCGTTAAAACAGCAGGAAATCGGGTTGGCGGATCTGAAGAATCGGAGGCAGAGAAGCCATAGGCGATATGAAAGTGAAGATGAAAATGAGAAGAAGAATCAGATGTGGTGGTTTGCGGGGTGTAAATGCTCAGCAGATGTGATCGAAAGTGCAGTTTCTTCGAGGATTCCGATGGTCAAAGAGACAATTTTGAATGAAGAAGAAGAAGAAAACAGTAACGTTGGACGAAGAAAACATGCGATGTCGGGTCATCGGACATCTGAATGGTTGAAGCAGCTTTTCGTTCAAAAAAATGATTCTCTTTAATTTGTTTTAGTGTTCATCTTGTATGATGGTGAGGAGAATAAATAAATATGTAAGGATATATTTAGTATTAGAATTGATTTTATGACCATATAAAATTTGATTTAAGATGAGTTACTTGATATATAGGATTGGGAATATAATCAGAACTCTTGTGCATACATGTTTTAATCAAAACGGGTGATGGGGTTGGGGGTGTGTAGAAACCGTTCACATAAAATTATAAATAAACAATCTTTATTGATATATACAATACAAAGAAATATAAATTACAATTACAATTTTCTTTACAATTGAAAATTTTACAGAAATAGATGAACAAAAGATAAAAGCTAAGGATCGTTTTTAACACGGGGCCCTTAAAACAAATTCCGAACCTCCCAAGAGAGCTCGTTTTGTTTCCCAGGGTACAACAG
Organism: Flaveria robusta; assembly: GCA_025506415.1. Taxonomy (NCBI): domain Eukaryota; kingdom Viridiplantae; phylum Streptophyta; class Magnoliopsida; order Asterales; family Asteraceae; genus Flaveria; species Flaveria robusta. The sequence goes on along the minus strand of CM046466.1, from coordinate 11,542,254 downwards.
CCAAAGCAGATTGTACTGCCGGGATTGATCTAGAACCCGAATTTGTTTGTAGAAGAGAAACCAGAGAGATGGAGGATGTTCAGAGAACCTGTTTGCTGCAGATTTTCGTGTTGTTTGGTGTGTGTTTCTACTAAGCCATCCTTAGTATTTATAGTAGACTTTGAACCCCGTAATCGCCACTCAGTCATTACTCAGCCATTAATCCGAAATCGTAACCGCCCATTTAATTCGTCATTAACAGCCATCAGTTTCAGTCAACACGTAACCGAAACTGTTACGAGTCGCGCACCAAGGTCAGACGCACCTGACCGGACCCTCGAACCAACCTTCAAAAATACTAAGGCGGGCTCTCAAGTGCAAAGTGCGCCATCAAAGCGCCACATTGTGCCCACATGCCCACGCCGCGCGCGCGCGCACGTGTGCGAGTGCGAGTGCGAGTTAAGGGTGCTTCGCACCCTTCGCGAATCCACTTAGTGTGAAACCTTAGGAAACAATATAGACAAGAGGTTATAGAATATAAACCATTTTATATTCTTTCTTTCCTCCAATGTGGGACAACTTCCCACACCCATTAATTCCTAATGTCATTCAACACATTAATTTTCATTCAACACATTAATTTTATTGACTAAATATTAATACTCATATTAATATTATCAATAAATTTCCAATAATCCCCCACATGAATAGAAATCAATTCTTCAAAAATTCAGCAGTCAAGTGTTGCAGGATAGGTAGGTGTTCCCTTTGAACCTTCCTTTGTGACATATACTTAGTCTCCTAGTGGTGTGTAGACACGATGTCTTTGAACAGACCCTGTTTTATGTAGACGACAATATACATTCACACAACACTCTTCCTGGTTTGATCAACCCCTCATTGTCGTGTCCGTTAATGGTCATGGAACACTTTCCTGGTTCTGCGAGAGCTCTAGGATTTGCACCTCCCCACAAATCCATTCGAAGCGACCCCACTTCTCTCTAACATAGGTGATTCGATGAATCATTAAAAGCATCATAGTTGTATTGATTCTCACGAATCATCTAACCTTAATATGCTTAACCTCACTTTGGTCACTTGTTCGGGGTACTCCCCCAGAGTGAATGGACAAGGAAGTTCGTGGCTCCCTTTTAGTTTTAGGGTATTCCCCTAAAGTGACACCGTTGGTCATATGATTAAGTTGTCCTATTGAACCTAGATCTTGGGATCTCCAGTCAACTAGGTTAGGTTTCCCTCATATTCCCCTTTTTCGTGGGCTTTAGTCCCATTCCTCTTGACAACTTATAAACTAATTCTGTGCTTAAGCCTTTTGTTAACGGGTCTGCAATGTTATCTTTTGACTTGACATGGTCAATCGTGATAACACCCGTTGATATTAGTTGTCGTATTGTGTTATGTCTACGCCTGATGTGCCTTGATTTGCCATTGTACATTGAGCTTTTAGCTCTACCGATTGCCGACTCACTATCACAATGTATGCAAATAGCCGATAACGGCTTTGGCCATCTTGGAATATCTTCCACAAATTGACGTAGCCATTCAGCCTCTTCTCCAGCCTTATCCAAAGCGATAAATTCCGATTCCATTGTGGATCTAGCTATAACCGTTTGCTTAGATGATCTCCAAGATATTGCTGCTCCACCAAGTAAGAACACATACCCACTTGTTGATTTGGAATCTTTTATATCTGATATCCAGTTTGCATCAGTATACCCTTCAATCACGGCTGGATGACGGGTATAGTGCAATCCATAGTCTCTTGTGTATCTTATGTATCTAAGCACCCTCGTTATACTCTTCCAATGTTCTGAGCTTGGATTACTAGTATATCTGCTTAGCCTACTCACCGCGTATGCTAAGTCGGGTCTAGTACATGTCATTAGATACATTAGACTACCAATAATTCTTGAATACTCTAATTGAGCAACACCCTCACCTCTATTTTTCTTTAGATGTTGGGTGGTATCAACCGGAGAACGTACTACACGTGTGTCTCCCGAGTTGAATTTTTCAAGAATCTTGTCCACGTAGTGAGCTTGACTTAACACAAGACCATCTTGAGTTCGAATAATTTTCACTCCTAAAATTACATCCGCTAAACACATGTCTTTCATGTCAAATCTTTCTTTCAACATGTCCTTAGTAGATTTGATTATTTTATCATTACTCCCAATGATAAGCATATCATCCACATAAAGACATAAAATTACATAACCTCCCTGTGTATCTTTCACATATACACATTTGTCACACTCGTTTATTTTGAAACCATTGTCAATCATGACACGATCAAACTTTTGGTGCCACTGTTTTGGAGCTTGCTTTAAGCCATACAATGACTTGACAAGTTTACATACTTTACCCTCTTGACCGTGGGCAGAGAAACCCTCAGGTTGCTCCATATAAATCTCTTCTTCTAAATCGCCATTTAGAAATACGGTTTTGACATCCATTTGATGTACTTCCAGATTTCTTAATGCCGCAATAGCAAGAACCATTCTTATGGAGGTTATGCGAGTCACAGGTGAGTAAGTATCAAAATAGTCCAGACCTTCCTTTTGTCTAAAACCTTTGACTACTAACCTTGCTTTGTATTTATCAATACTCCCATCGGCTTTCATCTTCTTTTTGAATATCCAACGATATCCAAGTGGTTTACAACCAGGAGGAAGATCTACTAGCTCCCAAGTATGGTTGTGAAGAATTGAATCAATTTCATTCTTGATTGACTCTTTCCATTGAGGTCCTTCCGAAGAAGATACCGCTTCACGGTAGGTATTAGGCTCACCCTCAACCATATAACTTACGAAGTCTGGACCATAGGATTTCTGAACCCTTGCCCTTTTACTTCGTCTAAGTTCTCCCTCTTCAACCTCGGGTCGTTCATGTTGACTGTCATGAACTATGTCATCAATTTGTGTTGATAAACTTGCACCTCCATCATCAAACCGAGTTGATGAAGATGCATGTGTTTGTCCTCGCATTGGAAACACATTTTCAAAATATGAAGCATTCCCCGGCCTTATCTCCATGATAGTGTTCTTTTGTACATCGGGATTCTTGGACTCATGTACAAGAAATCGATGTGCATTACTGTTTTGAGCATATCCAATGAATATGCAATCAACAGTTTTGGGTCCTGGTTTTTGAGCTTTTGGAGGTGGTACAATCACCTTAGCTAGGCACCCCCACACTTTGAGATAATTATATGATGGTTTTCTACCCATCCATAACTCATAAGGGGTTACATCCCTTTTCTTAAGTGGTATTTTATTTAAAAGACAATTGGCTGAGAGAATAGCTTCCCCCCACATGTCATGGCTCATCCCAGAACTTATCAACATGGCATTCATCATCTCTTTTAATTTACGGTTTTTTCGTTCCGCAATGCCATTTGATTGTGGTGAGTAAGGGGCCGTATATTCATGTATTATTCCACTTTTTGCACATAAATCGGCAAAAGGTGCAACATATTCACCACCTCTATCGCTTCTCAAAGCTTTAATTTTCTTGTTTAGTTGATTCTCAACTTTGTTTTTATACAAGATAAACTTGTCGATTGCCTCATCCTTACTTTTAAGTAAGTATACATAACAATATCTAGTGCAATCGTCAATAAACGTGATGAAATATTTATTGCCACCTCTTGTTGGGTGTGTTTTTAAATCACATACGTCGGTGTGAATTAAACCAAGGGTTTCGGTTATTCTTTCAACCGGTTTAAATGATGATCTTGTAAGTTTTGCTTCAACGCATGTTTCGCATTTAGAGTTTGTGTCAATATGGAATGTAGGTATGCATTTTAAATTTATTAAACGACGAATAGAATTATAATTTACATGTCCTAGTCTACCATGCCAAACATTTGAAGACTCAAGCATATAAATAAAAGTAGTAGTTTTATTCATTTCATTTTTGATAACGGTTACATTCAACTTAAACATACCATTAAGGGCATAACCCTTACCCACATACATTCCACGCTTAGTAAGGACAAACTTGTCCGACTCAAACACTAAACGAAAACCAAATTTATTAAGCAACCATCCCGAAACAAGATTCTTGCGAATCGCCGGGACATACAAGGTGTTGCTCAAGGTGAGTTCCTTCCCAGAAGTCATCTTCAAGATCACATTTCCTTCACCTTTGATGTCGGCCGTAGCTTTGTTACCCATATAAAGCTTTTCATCACCCGTAGCCTCTTTAAAGGTGATAAAAAGGCTCTTGTCACCACACACATGACGGGTAGCTCCCGTATCAATAAACCATCCATGCGGGTTGTCCCCCACGAGGTTGACTTCTTCCACCATTGCGGATAGCTCGGTGATCATTGCCACTAACGGTGCACCGTCTTCATCCACCATATGCGCACGCTCACGCTTTGGTTGCTTGCATTGATTAGCACGGTGCCCCGTTTCACTGCAATTATAACAAATACCTTGGAAAGGTGGAGGAGGGGGTTTCTTTTTCACAACCCCTTTCCTTGGTCCAAGGTTCACCTTAGCTTTCCCCATTGGCTTTTTCCCTTTACCCTTATAACCCTTTGATGACTGCCCATATTCAACCACATTTGCTTTAGCCGTTGATTCCACACGGGTGCCTTTTTGAGCCATTTTGTTGTCTTCTTCAATTTGAAGACGAACAATAAGTTCATCCACAGTCATTTCCTTTTGTTTGAGCTTAAGATAATTTTTAAACTCTGTCCAACTTGGAGGCAACTTTTCGATCATGGCTGCAACTTGGAACGTGTCATTGAGAGGCATCCCCTCGGCATGAATTTCATGAAGTATAACTTGTAACTTTTGAATTTGGCTAATCACAGTTTTTTCATCAACCATTTTAAAATTCAAGAACCGAGCCACAATAAATTTTTTACTACCGGCATCCTCGGTTTTATACTTCTTGTCTAAAGACTCCCATAATTCTTTGGCAGTCTTTATATTACAATACACGTTATATAATGAGTCACATAAACCATTTAAAACGTAATTGCGACAAAGAAATTCAGAATGTTTCCAAGCATCAATGGCACTCAAAGCTTGAGCATCGTCCCCTTCTTTAGGTAGGGGAGCAGTTTTCTCCAAGAACTGTGCTAAGTTCAAGGTGGTTAAATAGAAGAACATCTTCTGTTGCCATCTTTTAAAATGGACACCCGTGAACTTTTCGGGTTTCTCAGCATGGTTTGCTACCGTGGTCGCTCCCACAGTTGTTGCAGTTAAAGGGGCTGATAAAGAGGAAGTCAAAGCACTTGAAGACATATTGATTGCTGTTTAACACAAACAGTTTAAGTTAGAACAATTTTTTTTTTAAATTGAAATAACAAACAAAATTAAATAAATTTTTTTTTTCTTTTCTCAAACTATTTTCAGAATTCTATAAAATCCAACGAGAGATGTTCTAAGTCCAACTTTGAAGATCACCCGTGAATAAGAAACGAAAACAGAAAGAGGAAAAATTAAACTTTTAAAAACACGGATTAATTTATAAAAATTATATGAACGGTGTTTTTAAAATTTGTTTTAAGTTTGTAGGAACCGTTCACATAAAATTATAAATAAACAATCTTTATTGATATATACAATACAAAGAAATATAAATTACAATTACAATTTTCTTTACAATTGAAAACTTTACAGAAATTGATGAACAAAATGTAAAAGCTGAGGATCGTGTTTAACACGGGGCCCTTAAAACAAATTTCGAGCCTCCCAGGAGAACTCGTTTTGTTTCCCAGGGTACAACAGCCAAAGCAGATTGTACTGCCGGGATTGATCTAGAACCCGAATTTGTTTGTAGAAGAGAAACCAGAGAGATGGAGGATGTTAAGAGAACCTGTTTGCTGCAGATTTTTGTGTTGTTTGGTGTGTGTTTCTACTAAGCCATCCTTAGTATTTATAGTAGACTTTGAACTCCGTAACCGCCACTCAGTCATTACTCAGCCATTAATCCGAAATCGTAACCGCCCATTTAATTCGTCATTAACAGCCATCAGTTTCAGTCAACACGTAACCGAAACTGTTAAGAGTCGCGCACCAAGGTCAGACGCACCTGACCGGACCCTCGAACCAACCATCAAAGCGCCACATTGCGCCCACATGCCCACGCCGCGAGCGCGCGCGTGTGCGAGTGCGAGTTAAGGGTGCTTCGCACCCTTTGCGAATCCACTTAGTGTGAAACCTTAGGAAACAATATAGACAAGAGGTTATAGAATATAAACCATTTTATATTCTTTCTTTCCTCCAATGTGGGACAACTTCCCACACCCATTAATTCCTAATGTCATTCAACACATTAATTTTCATTCAACACATTAATTTTATTGACTAAATATTAATACTCATATTAATATTATCAATAAATTTCCAACAGGGTGTTCACAGAATGATAGCATATATTGTTTGTTTACAGCTTAATTGGTGGAACAATTATTTATATGTGAGGATATATATACTAGAATTGTTTCTGGTTTTTAATTTTAATTAATGTTTCATTATGGTTTATTACATTCATTATTTGGCGCTAACTTGTTACTTGTTAGGGTGGAGGGGCATACTTTTGTTATTTGTTAGGGTGGAGGGGCATACTTGTTACTTGTTTTTGGTTTGTGTGGTGTGTGTGATGAGATTTTCTTCCACCCTTAGTTTCAATTGATTTTAAAAAAGATTTAAATTGAAATCTCCAACGACGCCATCCTTAATACAATTGAAATCATCTTCATAATCACTACAAACCAAATCAAATCATTTGAAGGGGGCATAACGCTCATCGTGAGGTTGTGAGCGTTATGTGGATGTGTGGTGCAGTGTGACGAATGTTTTTTATTTTTGAAATTGTATATTTTGTAACAAAGAAGTAGAAAACGTTAATTTGACTAGAAAAATTTGGTCAATGGTAATACCGCACCTCCCAATGGTGGTTTCTTCACAAACCCAACATCCTAATCGTTGGCTGTCAGAAGCAGCTTTTGGCTAGAGCAACTTCTGTTTTTATTATGTTTGCTCTGTTTTCACATTAATGAATAATAACTTTGGTTTATCAATTGCATATAATTAATTCAAAAGCAAAACAAAATAAACCAAAATTATTATGAGGAAATTAATGTCTGTAGCGGAACTGAAAAGTTGATGTCTCATTTCCACCATAAGTAGTAAAAACGGAAAAAAACAATTGATCATATCTAGATTTCGAATATTTGGACATTGATCACTATCCAAGCTAGCAACCATATTCAAATCAACTCATTCTATTAAATAAAATCTCTAAATCGTGTGTTATGTATTAAAAAAATCAAATGATCAATGGTTTTTTTTAGGTTTTACTGCTTCTGGTGGCCGGAGATGCAACATCAACTTTTCCAGTTCTGCTAGTGGCATCAATTTCATCATAATAACTTTGGTTTACTTTGTTTTGCCCTTTGAATTGATTATATGCAATCGATAAACCAAAGTTATCATTTGTTAACATTAACGAAGTGGAAACGAAACAAACAAAGTAGAAGCAAAGCAAACGAAGGGAAATAGAAGCAACTTTTGTCAAGAGCTGCTTCTGACAGCCAATTATTGGGATGTTGGGTTTACAAAGAAACGATCCTTGAGATGAGTAGTATTACCATTAACCAAAATTTCCTAATCAAATTATAGTTTCCCATTTTTAAAAATTGTAATGTGGCATGGTGTTGCCACACCAGCGCTCCTGAATTTGAGTGTGTGGTGTAGTATACCATGATAATTTTATTGATGGATTTACGATGGTTTGTGGTGTGTGTGATGAGAGTCCCATCCACCCTTAGTTTCAATCGATTTAAAAAAAAACTTGAAATCATCAACGACGCCACCCTTAATACAATTGAAATCATCTTCATAATCAGTACAAACTAAATCAAATCATTTGAACTGAGCTTTTTCAATGACCCAACTTGATCTAACATAAAAATATTCTAGTGACCCGACTGGGACAAAATACTTTCATATAAACAAATATAGACCGAAATTTTAAGCTGGTAAAAAAAATTTCTTGAAACGGCCTCCAGTGGCTACAGCTATCTAAAATCACATCAATGATGTTGGGTTCAACTAGTATTGCCTTTCGTTCAATTGAATGTGTTCAATTCATACCATATACACCTGATGACCTGTTGTTGAGGTTATGCAAAAACCTAATTAACCTAGGTAGCTAGGGTAAGTCAGGTATCGTATCCACGGGGAGCATGTGGTTAGCGTTACGCGATTCGTTTAATTATTTGACTAACTTAATAATTAAAACTAAACTATTGTCACTTTGCCTGTAATGGATGTGGATGAAAATAACAAAACTAAACAATTAATTTTAAATAAAATAAAACTAAAAGATGATCACACCCGGATTTCAGGTATGTGAATGAATCGTGTTAACTAGGTTATACCAAATTAGAAATCACATAGACATGATTAGTTTGTTATTCCTGTTGAAACGTAATTACTAACTAGATAACTGGTTATTAAAATAGATAGTAAAAAAACTAACTAATGTCAAACCTAGTTAAATTATTAATAAACATCAATTTAAGATAATGTAATAATAAATAATTCAATGATTAATAATTCTAAGATTAATAATTTGATGAACGATTTACCAAACAATTATCCAAATTGGATCAATCAATAAGAACAAACAAACGCATGAACAATGAGAGATGATCAAGCAATCAATGTTTAAGTATATAATAGATAAAAACCAAGATAAACATAATTCTATCACTAACCCTACACCCGGGGAATGATCACGGGTGAACTAGCCGCTCATACTCATGATCAGATATTCTAATCTTGACGCGGTTGAACGTGGTGTGCGAAGTACCGGCAGCCAAAAGGCTGCCCTTTTTCACCTTGCGCAAGCTATGGTCGAATCCCTGGTAATTGCAGCCGTCGTGCCCTTTTATGCCACCCAATAAAGCCCAAGACCTTATATTGCAGCCCATTCGTCTAAATCGATTAACACAAGCCCATTTGTCATATATTGTTTCAATCTGATAAAACTTGAATTTTATGACCACCTCTCGTGAACCTACTGTTACTTCTTTTTATTCCCTTTTGCTCATACATATTCACATATTATATTGCTTGCAATTTCTTTTTAAGTTTTCATCCAATCCACTTATCATCTGCACAAATTTTGAACAAAGAATTGATATGTAAGTTATGTAGACGAAATTGAATTAAATGTATTTAACACAAAATTTATGCTTATGCCATCACCATATTTATTCAATTTTAATCTTTTGATCTTTTACATATCAAATTTATTCTTTGATTTATATAAATGGTTTGATCACTAGTCTATCTCAAATGTAGTAAAAATTCAATATTTTAGCTTGTAGTCTCTTGAAACTTTTAAACTTTAAATATGAACCGACTAAATACATATTAAGGCTTAAAAACGTATAATTAACTATAATTGTGTATCAAGAAGCTTAAGCAATTAACTTCAAACACATCTCTAGGCAATTGCAAAGCCAGAGGATTAGTGTTTAGCTGTAGAACGAGTAAATATATCTTAGTGCTTTAAACATTCAGTTTATCATTGAAACTACAAACTCGAAATAAACCATGTTGTGTTGATAACTTGACATTGCAGCAAATACATAAAGTTGAGCATAAAAACTCTTATTGATATAACTATATAACCTATTAAGCTTAACTAAACTGCAATGTCACACTGTATGTGCTTAAGGAGGGCCGGTATGGTGACCTCGGGCGAGCTAAGCTGCGGCAGGTGACCCTCGGTCTGCAAGATCTCCACAATGGTCCTACTTCCAATATTCTGCTGGAGGTATTCCGTCACCGTCCTCGGCACAGCCATATCTTTACAACTCTGGATTATGTGACAAGGGACCTGAACTTGACCCAACAAACTCCTTAAATCGCTTTCAAATATCATCTGAAATGTGCATAGAGCAATATCTGGCCTCATGTTGAATAATGTCCGACTAAACTCTTGTACTGTCACTGACTCCATATCTCCCCCGACTATTAGGGGTGCGAACCCCGAGCACCACGAAAGGTAGTTTGTTTTCATTGCTTCACAGAGTTGATCCACTTCGTGTTGCTCGAATCCACCATAGAAGTCGTCGGTGTTAACAAATCTGTTTAATATGATCAGAAGTCATATGAACTTGTAGAGTGCATCTCGCACGATGCAACAAGTTATAAAAAAGTTTATCTATAGCAGTATTAAGTTTAATCGCACAAACATAACATGTGTTATCGTATAATTACAAGATAAAATCACAATATGTCGAAGATGCTAAATTTACCATTTGATTAGTTAGTAAAAAGTAGAAGCTGCTATTTTTTATAATGATTAATAAAACTGTATATTCCAAGCATTCTTTGGATTTTTAGGTGATACAGAGAAAACATAATAGTTTCTAGAAAGTTTTAGGTTTTTGAAATGGAAAAATATCACACAATAGTAACCAAGTTTCAAAAGTATTATAATTTAGTCACTCATACATGCTTTTCTCAAATTGGATCACTAAACAATCAAATCGAGTCATAATCGAATTTTCTTATGTCAAGAAAGAAACTGTGGAAAATACGTGGGGGTCAGAATTTTCAATATATAAAATTATATTAAAAAATAAAAAACATCTTAACTATGAAACAAAAAAAAAAGTACCTAAAATTTATATGAATGTTTCATATCAGTATCAAAAGATAGAAAAAAATATTTTCAAACTGAAACAAAAAATATAACATGCTAAAAAACATGTTAAGTCTTTTAATTTATATAAAATATAAAAACTGACTGATCTAATTGAAATACTTTTAAGAGTTGAGTTACCTAATTTGAATACTTTTGAAAGTTGGTTACTATTTTACAAAGTTACCCCTTTTGAAAATGTTTCGTTTCCAAAATCCCTACCCAAGATAGGAAACTCTAAAAAAACTCTAAAATAATCTGACAAAGAATGTTTGAAACAACAAAGATGGAGCTAAATCACTTGCTATGTGAATAAATGACGTCAAATTTTTTGAGTTCGCTGCTCAAAATAGCGAACTTCTTATTAGAAACCAAAACACTTTTACAAAAAAACCAACGAGAAATTATTATATTTTTCCTAGACCATCTATCCTATCCATAGTTTCATTATAAAGTGAGATTTACTACATACGTTTGTTGTTGTTCTCTAGACCACCTGCATATACAAAAGATTATGCATTCTGAAGAGAAAAAAAGTTGTAATTAAAAAAATACTAACTTGCAAGAAGCGGAGAGCATGACAAGCTTAACGAAAAGATCAGGGCGAAGTACAGAGGCGATGAGGCTAACCATACACGACAATGAGTGGCCAACGAATATGCATCTGGTGATGTGGAGCTCTTCGAGTATGGCTAGTAAGTCGAAGGCGTGACCCTGAAGGGTCGAGTAGCGGTCAAAGTCGAAGTAGTCTGGATTCGTTGTTCCAGCACCCATCATATCATACAGGACCACCTTGTAGTTCGGGTCGTTGACTAGATGTGGGACCAGGTATTTCCATATGGACTGGTCTATGCCGAAGCCATGGCCGAGCACCACTGTCTCGCGGCCTTCTCCGAGGACCCTGACGTTGTGAGCTTCGGATGCCATGTTTGGGATGAGAATGAGAACTAATGAATATAGAAATACATGTAACGTGTTACATGTCCATATGTGGTGTCAAGCCGACTATTGTTTGTTGTCAACATTCGATACTTACGTAGTGGATAATGTGGATTATGTCAGAAGAAGGAAAGCAGGCTTGGGGCAAGCTTTCAATTCAAAACTTATTTTTTCATTAATACTTACAGTTAAAACTAGTAAGTTAGCTTTTTTTTACTTAAAAGAGTTAATTACAAAAATAGATCATATGGTTTAGTGGAAATGACATTTTTGAATTTTAGTTTTTATCTGAGGTTTAATATTTCTACATGTTATGGTACTAGGGCTAATGTACATCAACTTTTAACAAAATATATGCGCTTACCAGTAACTTGAGGAAGTTATTGTCAATTCCTAAATAACATTCTACGCGGGCAAATGGTCTCTGTTGTCTAAGCAAAATAACAGGTGTAGTTATTAATTCTTAATTTTGTAACAAATTTAAGTAATAACACTAGAAACAATTTATCTACTTGAAGAATATTTTAATCATTTTACATACGAGGGACCATTTATGTAACTAACTCTATTTGTTTTGTTTTTTTTTTTGTTGGATTGTCCTAGTAACTTGTTAACTCAAACAATTCTTAACTGTTTACCTCCTCTCTTCCTAACAACACTTCGACAAACACACAAGCTTGATACTCTAACAACACAGCCTCAACGCTTCAGAAATCACTTTTGTTACAATTGATTTTACGTCAAGTCTCATAGTTGTTACTCACGTGCTTAGCACATGAGTGAGTATTATGTTAAAAGTTAATGGACGTTAGCATTAATATGATATTTTGTTACAATTGATTTTACGTCATGTCTCATAGTTGTTACTATAAAAATTAATACCGAAATTTATGATTTCTGCTAAATCATAGGGATTGTTTGTGTAATTAACTCTCATTCTGACGGTTACAAAATGAAAAATTTTCTTTGACTTTTACTTTATATATATATCTTGATAATATAATTCTATTTTTTATGAGATTTTACAAGATCTTTATAATAATTATATTTTTTTAAGAACAACCTTTTTACTTTTAAATACCATGTTATCTTATAAAAATTTAAACCAAGCTGAGTCAGATATAATATATATTTATTTTTCTTTAAATTCAATTTACTTAGTCTTCATTTTTATTTTGTATTTACTAGTGTTTCGATATAAATTTTATTAAACACTTAGCAAGTTCAAATATAACATCTTTTTATGTTTTCTTTTAAATTTAACTAGTGTTTTCTCTCGCGCTACGCGCGCGGGAGTTTGGTTGCTTTTCTCTGTCTTACGCGACTGCGACTTTCTTCGTTGTCGGGTTGGCTCATCGGAAACTACAAAATCGTATACCGATACCAGTTCGATTAAATATCGAATACCGATACTAATGTTTGACGTCAAAAACACAAAAAAATAACTTTTGTGGTCAAAAAGCAAAAATATAAAAACTTTGTTGTAGCACCTCACTTGTCTTCATCATAAAAAAACCCAAAAGAATAATCCTAGTTAGGATTTGGATTTTAATATCAATTTGTAAAAAGATGTGGCCAATATATTAAAAAGCAAACTTCTCCCGCGTTACGCGTGCGGAAGTTTGGTTGTTTTCCTCTGTCTTACGCTACCGTGACTTTCTTCCTTGTTGGGTCGGATTATCGGAAATCACAAAAGCGTATACCGATACCGGTTCCGATAATATTACTCAAAGCAGACAGACAGATGAAAGCATTGAATAAAAAAAAGTGTCGGCAATCGAAATAAATATATATATATATACTGCAATAAAAAAGACAGACATGTGGACTTGAGGCCCAAAATTAAAACCCACAAATAATACAGGGGCCAAAATCAGTAAACAACAACATCATGGCAAAAGTGTAAAACCTACAAAAATTACTGTAGGAACATGAGTTGCTTTTTAATATAAGTTATAATTTAGTATTTCCTAATTATTATTTTCATAACAATGTAATTAGAGTACGCGGAGTGAAATTGGGAAGGGATGATGAAATCCTTGCCTCGAATAGAAACACACCACCCCTTCTAGTAAAAAAATAAACCCCTAAATTGAGGAATTGAACAATCATCATGATTTAACGATGGGTTGGTGCTTTGAATATTGTAGCATATCACATGCATAGCACGTAAGGAAAATGTGAGGAAACGAAGAAAAATGGAGCGACAACCTGCAAAACATGAAAATTTTGGGAAATTTAAAAAATCTAATGTGACAAATTGAGGAAACTAGGGAACTCAGGACGGCTTCCCCCTACTGTTACGCCACTAATTTTTATTCAGATTTCAAAATAACGTTTATTTTAAACTAATTACTATATGTATAGATTTGCATGGATGATATATAGTATCACCAGCACACACCACTTAGACACATGCTTTTTGTTAATAACTTTATATTTTATACATATCTTTTTTATTTCTTTCTATTTTATATAATTATACCACCACACATTGTTGCAACGTGTTATGTTTATCTACATTCAATTTGGCGCTCTTTAACGCTTGTTTCACCTTAATTTTATTTATATTTTAATATAAATTTTACTAAAAATTAAGACGCTTAAATATAATATCTTCTTGTGTTTTCTTTAAAATTTAATTTGATGTTTCATAACTCTTTTTAGACAACAATGTTTTACTTATCCATGTTTCTATGTAAAGTTTCTTCTAGACCAAGTCGTTGGGGTCTAACCTGCGAGTGTGCTTTTAACTAGTAATCCATATAACCTTTTTTTTGTTTTATTAAATGAGGGGAGATAAATTTATATGAACTCATGACTATTGAGTATAGCTCTATAAGCAAATACTTGTATTCCAGAGTTAGCACAAGCATAAGACGCCTGCAACGATATCAAGGTGTATTAGGTTTTACTTTCTAAGGGTCTGATGGTTCTAATTCTATAATTGATATTGGAGTAGATTTAAGAGAAAGTTTAAAAGGTGCGAGAGTTCGTCATATTAGAAGAAAAAACGCGCACAAATCTAGATTAGCTAAAATTTTTAGGAAATCAATTTCTAGTTTTAGCAATAGCACTAGTAGGTTTTTCCCGGGATGACTTATCGTTAGAGTCATGCAAAAACCTAATTATCCTAGGTATCTAAAATAAGTCAATTAAGTATCGTATCCATGAGTAGCATGCGATTAGTATTACATGATTTTACTTGATTTTTTACTTCTAAATTAAACTAAATCTAAACTTTGATTGGATTATGAAAGCAATGAACTTGGTTATTAAAGCATAAAGTTAAATCAAACTTAAATTGCAATCAAAGACTAAAAGAATAATGACCCTCAGGTTCAGGTTATGAAGCACAACATGTAACTATATGAATTACTAGTTTGAAAGTTACATAGATATAACTCCTTAAATTTTAATAGATAGATTAACAATAAATGGAAATCTGGCTATGTTGACCTAATGATAACAAAACTAATGAAGAACACAAGCTAAGTAACATGTTTAGGTGCTAATTTTTAATTTTGTAAGAAGTTTGATTAATAACACTAGAAACATTAAATTTTTGTCTACTTAAAGAAGATTTTAATCATTTTACATACGAGAGACCATTTATGTAACTAACTCTATTTATTTATTTTTTTTTTTTTGTTGTATTGTCCAAGTAACTTGTTAACTCAAACAATTCTTAACTGCTTACCTCCTCTCTTTCTAACAACTGATACTTTTCTTAGATCATAGAGAATACCTGCAAAATTAACTCAAATGTTATTTAGAAATTGAAAATAATGCTCTCACGTGCTTAGCACATGAGTGAGTATTCTATTAAATGTTAATGGACGTTAGCATTAATATCATATTTTATTAAAATTGATTTTACGTCAACTCTCATAATTGTTACTAAAAAATTATTACCGAAATTTATGATTTCCGTAAAATCATAGGGACTGTTGGTGTAATTAACTCTCATTGTAATTGTTACAAAATGGAAAATTATCTTTGTATTTTACTTTATATAATTATCTTGTTAATATAATTCTATTTTTTATGGAATTTTACAAGTTTTTTATAATTATTATATTTTTTAATAATAACCTTTTTACTTTTGAATATCACATTATCTTACACTTATAAGAATTTAAACCAAGCTGAGTCAGATATAATATATATTTATTTTTTTATTAAGTTTAATTTACTTAGCCTTCATGTTTATTTTGCATTTACT
Organism: Flaveria robusta; assembly: GCA_025506415.1. NCBI lineage: Eukaryota > Viridiplantae > Streptophyta > Magnoliopsida > Asterales > Asteraceae > Flaveria > Flaveria robusta. The sequence continues at coordinate 11,526,410 of CM046466.1, read as the reverse complement.
TGTATTTTGATGTAAGTTTTATTAAACATCGAGCAAGTTCAAATGTAACATCTTTTTACGTTTTCTCTTAAATTTTAATTTAGTATTTCCTAACTATTATTTTAATAACAATGTAATTAGAATACACAGAGTTGAACCGGGAAGAGATGGTGAAATCCCAGCCTCGGATAGGAACAACACCCCTCGGTTTTAGTAAAAAAAAAAATAAACCCCCAAATTGGGGAATAATCATCATGCTTTACTGGATGGGTTGGTGCTTTGGATATTGTAGCGCACCACACGCATAGCACGTAAGGAAAATGTGGGGAAACGGAGAAAAATGAGACGACACCCTGCAAAACAAGGAAAACTTAGGAAATTATAAAGATCTGATGTGACAGACCGGGGAAACTTAGAAACTTGGGACAGCCTCCCCTTACTGTTACGTCATGCTAATTTTATTCACACTTCTATATAAAGTTTATTTTAAACTAATTACTATATGTATAGATTTGCATGGATGATGTATAGTATCACCGACACACACCACTCGACACATGTCTTTTTGTTAATAACTTTATATTTTATGCATATCTTTTTTTATTTCTTTCTATTTTATATATTATACCACCATGCAATGTTGTGATGTGTGTCGGTGATACTATAAAGAGTTTTGGTGCTCATTAATGCTTTAATTTTATTTATGTTTCAATATAAATTTTTCTAAAAATCAAGATGGCTAAATATAATATCTTCTTATGTTTTGTATAAAATTTAGTTTGGTGTTCCAAAACTCTTTTTAGACAACAATGTTTTAGTTACTTATCCATGTTTCTATATAAATTTTCTTCTAAACCAAGTTGTTGCGGTCTAACCTGCGAGCGTGCTTTTAATCAGTAATCAAATAACCTTTTTTAAAGTTCTATTAATTGAGGGGAGATAAATTTATATGAACTCATGACTACATCACGTATAACTCTATAAGCCAATACTTGTATTCCGGAGTTAGCGCAAGCATAAGACATCTGCAGCGGTATCAAGGTGTATTAAGGTTTTAGTTTCTAAGAGTTTGATGATTCTAATCTTATAATTGATATTAAAGTAGATTTAAGAGAAGGTTTAAAATGTGCAAGAGTTAGTCATTATAAAAGAAAAAAAAAACACATACAAATCTAGAGTAGCTAAAATTTTAAGAACACAATTTTCTAGTTTTAGTAATAGCACTAGTAGGTTTTGCCCGTGACGACTTATTGTTGGATTCATGCAAAAACCTAATTATATTAGGTAGCTAGGATAAGTCAAGTATCATATTCACGAGTAGCATGTGAATAGTGTTACACGTTTTTGCTTTATTATTTACTTCTAAATTAAACTAAATCTAAACTTTAATTGGATTATGAAAACAATGAACTTGGTTATTAAGAGCATAAAGTAAAATCAAATTTAAATTGCAAACAAAGATGAAAAGAATAACCATCCTCTAGTTCAGGTTATGAAGCACAACATGTAACTATATGAATTACATGTTTGAAAGTTACATAGATATAACTCGTTGAATTTTAATAGGATTAACAGTAGATGAAAATATGACTACGTTGACCTAATGATAAGAAACTAATGAAAAACACAAGCTAATACATTATCTACATGAAAACCATTCCAATAAATATGAAATCAATTAAACTCATACCAATTGTTAATGCCATATAAATAGCTAAGAGCTTAGGCAATTGAATCAATTGAATTTGATTGATTGTATCAAACGACATTCAAATGCAAAAATTCTAAACAATCATCATACATAAATGATTATACAAGATATAGACCCAAAAATAATGGTAAACATAGGTTAAACACATTACAATCACAACCCCTACACCAAGAGTTAATCATGTGTGACTTGCCGCTTATGCTCAAGACTAGTTCTTTTAAAATTGATTTCGTTCGATTGATCTTGATCTAATAGTGGAAATATGAATCTTGTTCCCAAGAACCATCCAAAATCGTCTTCTAGCCCCAGGAGCGGATCCCGATACAAACTCGGGTTTTTCCCTCTTGAATCACGTCAAAAATTGTAAAAGGTCGGAAAAACATGCCCGGTGACGTAAGTGGCATCGACATCAACATAGGTCGCTTTTGCAGTGTGGCTGCTAATGGGTTTTTTCTGACCCCCGCTACCACTTGTGCCGGTTGGAGTAGGTTGCGCTAGCACTATAGTAGGTTGCACTAGTTTCAACTACTTTTGTTGTTTTCTTCATTTCTTGGTCACTAACTTTGTATTTGAGCTTTATAACATTCATAGTTCAAGCATTCTTTGTGCTTAACCCACAAACAAAACAAGAACTCAAAGTAACTCTCTTATATGCATAACTATGATTAAATGCAATGAACATATAGAAGTCATGTATCCATCGACCTACATGTTACGACAACTTGGTTTTAAATAAAATATATATTAAAACTAGGGTGCATATAATAATGGCGTAACTATATATACAGAGTTTTAAATAAGATAATTATATGTTGGTGAAAAATAACTACATTATAACGGTGTATACCAAAGTGATTCTAAATCCGAGTTAGCTTCGAATAAAAATTAAATTAAAATATAGATAAAACTAAGTACGTACATCAAAGTGGTGTATATGAAAGTGAATATGAAAAATAAAAAAAGAAAAAAAATACATTATACATATTTAGTCTGGCTTTGTTTATAAAAAAACTTATGTAGAAACATAGATAAAAAAATAAACACATTATAATGGTATATTCAAAAAACGCTCCATTTTAAAAGTTCTAAAAATAAAAAAAATTGAATTCAAAACACTAAATAATATAAAAACATAGGAATTCAAATTGAGGTGTGATTAAAATTTAAAATAACATGTGATGAAATCCAAAGAGTTGTTAATTTGCACCTAAATTGGTATATATTATAATATTATTATAACTAGAAACAAAGAAAAAAAAAAACTTTTTCTGCAATTGCAACCAAGGGATGAAGGGATAAACATATACAAATTCAATACTAACGCCCTTACTTAAGTTTCTCCATATAATTTGATTCCGGGGATCCTTTAATTAAATAAGAAAAAAGACAGAATACAGAAGCATTCTAAATTACATCATTTTTATTAGATTGTTTTTATACAATCTTACTTACAGACGGGTTAAGCCTTTTAGATTTGAAGTTTTGCTTTTGCATATCTTTATAATCGTAATACATCAATATACAGTTAGAAGAGTTTCTAAACTTATCATTTAGTAGAGTGTCATCCTAAGCTTCTAACTAATATCTTCTCGTTGGAGATGCGTCTAAACAATAGGGGAACATTTCTAAGACATAATTGTGTCTTCAACTTTGCTCTTGACTGTAACAATGAACAAATCAAGTTGCTGGCACTTTTGTCTAAGGATTCGAATTTAAAACGAGTCACTTAAAATAAATTTCGAGTTTCCTCTAATAAAACTCGTATCTTACAATGCACGAGATACAATATCCTAAGCAGTGTGTACTGTCGGAGATGGTTTTTAATTATCTGTGCAAAAAGAAGAATGAAGTTGAGATGGTGGAAGAACCAGAAAAGTGTACTCCTTTCTATGCTTGTGGTTGTGGATCAAAACATGGCTACAAGGTTTCTATTGATTCGGTGTGACCGAGACCATTTGTGTATCTCATCGTCTAAAATGAACCTATAGGTTTTTTTTATACTCACCCAAAGTCGGTTTGTATGTTTAACCTTGTAATTAACAAGATTTAAATGTATCAACATTAGGAACAAGCATAGGAAATTTCTATTGCTATATGTCGGTACAACTGAACCTCGGTAGCAACTTTGCACGCCATGGATGCAGTCAATATCTACTGAATTGTCGGTAGCAACCTCAATAACCGGCTTGGTAGCTCCTCACAACCAGCCACTGTAGTAACCGTCGATCGGTAGGAACCAGCTAAGTAGAAGTTCGCATCTTAAAACGTATCAGTAGCAAGTTACTACTGCTTATGCCAGGGCAACATTTAAAAAATATAAAGGTAGCTATCAAGCAGCAACTCGCAACGATGCGAGTGTGCGAAGCGCAAGGCCCACTCTTCACCCTCGCCATTACACATGTGGGAGTGGGAGTTTGGGTACTTGTGTCTCGTAAGAAAAAAAAATACAAAGTGGTTGTTTAATGTGTATAAGGAAAAATATTCTAATATAGAGTGGAATGAATGACTTAATGTGCTTTTTTTAAAAAAATTATATAGATTATGAATGATACAAAATAATCTATTGTGAATGCTTTAAAAATTTTAAATCAAATCACTTGGAAATACATCAAATCATTAAATTACTCACTAATGAGTTGTTTGATAATATTTTAATAAACATTAAGCGATTACATTTTAATAATTCATATTTTTTTAATAATTAAAAGATAATTTTAAGTATGAATACTTAATAAGTAATCATTTAAATGTTACATCTTTACTACTCAAACTTAAGATTATCTTTTAGCGATTAAAAATTATAAACCATTAAAAAGTAATATTTTGATTATCATAAAAAAAAATTATTAAATAATCCTTAAATCACCGGTGATAGATATTTATGATTGTGATCTTCCAAACTAAATTTGACCAAAATTCAATTTTCATAGAAGGGAAGCAAATGACGGAAAACGTGACTTTGACTCTTTGGTGCACTTATTCGATGCTTACGCTCGAAACACTTTATTTCTTGCTTAATCTTATTACAAGACAAACGATCACTGGCCCCACTATTGCGGTGAAACTTGAAAGAGGTGCACTTTACCAATTACCACCCCTAGGCTAATATTAACATCATCCACACCCCTTATACTATATATGAATAATACTTATTACCCCTTAACTTCAGCCTTTTAGTACAAACATAGCTAGCTAGCTCCAAAGTTTTACAACTCGTATGCTTATAACAACATCTACTATTTGTTTCCACTAGGGTTATCAATTAATAACCTTCATTTATTTGATATGTTGGCATGGAAACAAATTTATGACTAACGGACGGAGTAAATGTTAAAATTGACTAAACTATTCAGTAGCACTAAATTTATCTAATTCATAATGGGTATAGCATTTTGTTCTTGTAGGATGACGATTCCTATCATCACATTTTAAAACGGTCTCAATAATATTTTAGCATATGGTTGCATCGCTTTAACTCATTGTCACCCTCATAATTTGACTTTTCAGTTGTGAAGCTCAATTGATTTTTGAGAGTGCGTCATTTCGTGGGCAAGTAGCATATATGAAACTCAAATTTTTCTTCAGTAACATTTCAATTGAACCTTGTGTATTCACATACTATAATAATGGCGTTGTTCTTTATAGAAACCAAAAGTATACCGGTCTAGAAACATATTCAACAAAACGTTACTTTTGCGATTATAGCATGCAGTTTGCCTCCGTCGTTTACTAAAAGATAGGATGCACTTTAATGAAGCATCAATTTTATCATTATTCTAGTGATATATGATTATTGTATATTTCTGTTAAGAGAGTCAATAAGAAGGTTCACAAAAGGAAATGAGAAAAAAGGTTAAGGTTAAGGTTGTAATTGTAGGATCTTAGGCTATGTTTGGTTGAAAGGAATGGAATGGAATGAAATGAAAATGAGAAACTTATATAATTTTCAAGTAAAATTGTGTTTGAGTGAGCAATTAAAAGTAAACCCAAGTGAATGTTTCACATCAAATTCCCTTGGTTGTGGGATTTCAAAATCCTTCCACCTAGAGAGGGAATTTGAAATCCCACAACCAAGGGAATTTGAGGTGAAGCATTCCCTTGGATTTTACATTTCATTACCCACTCAAACATAATTTACTTGAAAATTATACTAGTTTCTCAATTCCATTCCATTCCATTCCATTCCTTCCAACCAAACGCAGCCTTAAAGTTAAGATCTACATTGCAAATGACATATAAGGTTTGAATTTTGAAATATAAATTATGTCGGTTGATCGATTGTCATTCGTCACCTTAACATGCAGTCATGCAGCTAAAAGACTTCTTCAAAAACACTTCTATATTTTTGTGTGTTTACAGCTCTATGTATAAGAATAACTTTTTACTGTTTTTATAATTAGTTTAAACGAAAAACCAATAAATCATATACATAAATGCAAGTTGATTAATTAACTGTATAAACGTCTCTTTTCCTCACTTTCTCGACAAGAAGTATGTACAAATAATTATGTGATTCTTGTATTTTATAAAGACTTTTTTAATTTTATTTATTTAGCTTAATTTTTATATTGTAGTAAGTATTAAAATCTCATGATACACGTACACTCACCCGAGAGTTAAGTCTACTAAAATGGTTAAAATGCGTTAAACACCATCCCCCTTGTATTAAAAGAGCGGACGCCAATGCTTCAATGAGCGGTAAATCAAGTTTTGTATGAGTTATTAAGTTTTAAAATAATAAAAGGGTTAAAGCATATCGTCAAAACGAGGCGAAGAGTAAATAAATGAAGTAAATGATATGTTACCTACTTAAAGTTAAGAGACGTTAGAACAGATCCCGTATATTTTTAACAACAAATATACAATCATGTTTCGAATAATAGATGTTATTTTCATCGTGCTCAGCTATTCGTTTATCAGTTGCTTCGAAAAATAGTTTATTATTAAATTTTAAAATAATAAACTTTGAAAATATATTTTTTTAATATAAAATGATGTTTTACTTCACGTCTACATATACTCGCATTCTCCTACATCCTCTTTCTAATTTCCATCCCTTTCTTCATATTCTCTCTCTCTCTCTCTCTCTCTCTCTCTCCACCATAATGTATCAGAAAAACACCCTCGTTCTAACACTCATCGTCGTCATCGTCGCCGCCGTCGGCGGTCAATCTCCGGCTAACTCTCCGACTAACGCTCCATTACCAACCACCACCGCTCCTATTACATCACCTTCAAACACCACCGCACCAAAAATACAAATATCACCTCCGATCATATCTCCGGCAGCAAACCCTACCGCTGTTCCTACACCCGTGTTACCGGCTCCTGCGGCGGCACCGGTGAGTTCTCCGATTACATCGGTTCAACCTCCGGCTGTTCCGGCACCGGTCAGTTCTCCGATCACGTCTTTTCCGGCTCCGGTGACCGCTCCGGTGCCTAGGAAGAAGAAGGCTAAACGAAAGACCTCGAAGAAGCACATTAATGCACCTGCACCTGCACCGGTGATGGTGCGATCAACTGCTCCTACACAAGCTCCGGTAACGAGCACCGATTCTCCTTCTCCGGTTCCGTCGTCCGACGCCACCGCGGACGAGGTAGTTTCTTAACATTTAGATGTCGATATAGCGTCTCCTAGCGGAGTATGTTCATCTAAAAGGTTGAGGGTTACGTAAAAAAAAGTTAAAAAGTTGATTAAAAGCAGTTATAAAAAATAAATAAATCAAACCATAAAGATATCAATTCAGTATTATTAACTTTTTTAACAGCAGTTGTTCTGAAAAAATAAATAAAATGAAAAAAAAGGATATGAATTTAATCTTAATGATTTTTTTAACTGCAATATCAAATTTTAAAACCATAAGTAGTTTATAAAATATCTTTAAACTTTTATCTCTGAACTATCAACTTAAGTGATATTTAAGATAATAACCGTCATTAATTATGGATCTAATATGATCAGAGTTTATGAAAATACATTGATTGACGGTGGAAACCTTAATTGTGCAGAATGGTGCAGAGAAATTGAAGTGCATGAAGATGATGGTCGGGAGTTTGGTGTTGGGATTGGCTGTCTTCACCTGGTTCTAAAGACTATGTTTTTCTTTTTTGTCTTAAACGTTTATAATTGTATTTATTTCTACCATATTATGCTATAGAGATATATACTTTGTTCTTTGCTTTCCTTGTTTAATAAAGGGTTATGTATGGATGTAAGATAAATAAACTGGCATGATCACTTTCCTATGTTATTGTTTTAGTTTGTTTAACTCATATAAATAGAGGATACTCTTTAAGACTACTACATAAGCCTAAACATGACTCTGGTCACACCGCCCTCGTAGCCATGATAGAGGAGCATGATTGGCACTCAGTGCCGAACCCAAAATTTTTTTTATGAGGTGAAAAAGTGGGACGATTGCATAATTTTAAGAAATGCGTTCGAGATTTTCACATACATATAAAACTAATTTTTTTTTTACGGGAGGCGACTGCCCCTTCACCCAGGCACCTAGGTCCGCCCATGGATGAGGTTATAGGCAATGTTCTTATAACCTGATCGGACAGATCTGATTAGATTTAAAACCGGATAACGTCATAATTATATATATATATATATATATATATATATATATATTTATTATATATATAATTCAATATAAGTATTTTATATGTATATTTTATGGCTATATATAAAACTTAACAATAATTATATATCTAACACTGAAATTAATCATTCGACCTACCCAAACTTCTTTTTATTGTGCTTTATATCTTCATTTTTCGACACGTCCAACGCCTTTTTCCTCATGTAAGTTTCCAACTTGATCATTTTTCCTATAAAAATCATTTCAACTCGATCTCATGAATAAAATGAGTGATTACACTTTATATTTAACAATTAAACACTTAAAACACAATTCCAACACACTCACATCAGACATGAAGTTAATAGTTTTCATGTTTGACCTTAACAGTTTTCGTGTATTAAACAGATCGACCCATTAAGATATGATAAAATTTGTGTCTAAACAGGTTAAATGCTTGTTAACCTATTAAGACCTGTTAAAAAACCTGTTTATAATTAATAATTTTAAAAATAATTAAATATATATAATATTATAACAAAATCCTAGTTTCCCACTTTTCCTTCCGACTCCAACTACTTTCCCTTCCTTTCCAGCTTCCACAATCGACACACCACCAACGCAGCGGCCAATCACCGCTCTCTACCTCTCAACAACCACCAATAGACACTAGTCCCTTCTCGGCTCTCAATAGGTCCACAGACCACGGGGCTCGGCTCTCGGCTGCACTCCCGTTCCCTTGCTTAACTCTCCGCTCTCGTCCCCTTGCTCGGTGGCATTCTACAACGCACAACCACCAATCATCACTGGTCACATCCCACCGCCACCATAGTTAGACTCACCATCACCCTCATAGTTTGCATTTGGTAAATATCTCGTATTGTTAACTTTCTTCTTGACTTAGTACTCACCATCATCACCATGTTGAATTTGGTTTCTAAACACGTGATATTACATGTGTTTCTAAGTAGTTTTCTTAACAGGTCATTTCGTGTAACCACTTTCTTAACAGATTCGTGTTCGTGTTTGCAAAAAATGACACGATAAGTTATCGTGTCGTGTTCATGTCTAACATGTCTGGTCATTACGTTTTATCGTGTCGTGTTTGACCTATTATGTCAACCCTAAAAAAATCTATAATTGGTGTGTGGAAAGCAATTTTAAATATTTGGCTGGACCTTCAAAAGTACAGCGTTCACTTTGGTGCAAAAATATAAAAGGCTTGGTGAGCATAGGAAATGAGAATTGGTGCAAAAATATAGTATCATGGGCTAAGCTTACAATTGGGCTGGTAAGGAAATATTTCGTCACTAGTTTGGGCCAACGTGTGGACAGCTTAACAGAAAGTCAGAAACAATGGAAAAAAGCATTGCAGCAACATACTTGCCCACCCTCTTGGCCCATGATCGCAAAGTCCGACCCACCAAAACAGTCATGCTTGGGAAAAGAAAGAACATAAGTAATCTGGGCTCAAACTAGTGGAATTATCCCAAACATGACATGTACTTATGAAATAATTGAATTGTGGGTTATTATGTATAGCCGGTTTAATAAACATGTTTTATTTTGGTATTGACATATTTTACATGTTTAATTAAAAGATTGGCTCATAGAATTTGGTCTTCACAAATTAAAACACAAGCATCAATGTCAACCTTTTGTGCTTGCAAACAACCCGTCATGGCTCATACTATGGGTCTCTGTCTCTCACCCCTGAGTTCATGTGCTGCATACTATTTTACTTTCCCAATTTTTGAATTGATGTAAAATATAAAAATACTTGGAAACACCGAGGTATTTAAATTATTGCGAAGGATTCTAGACAACTCTTCTTAAATCTTACAATAGATGTTGGAAAGTCAAGATTGTCATAGCAAATCCAACAAATATCTTATCTGAGTTTGAGTAGATCTGCTTGTGAGAATTCTTCAAAGTATGATAAAAAAATATTATAAAGTTTTGGAAAGATGAAGAACGTTAGGGTAAAGAAAACTTCCCACTTTTCACTTAAAACCACCTTAAAGATCATCCAATTATACTTAACCATATCATTTAAATCTAAAATTTACGCTAAAGGTGGAGGAGCCCGTTACCACCACCCGAGAACATAAGCTCATGAACCTTGAGATGAAGCCGATTGCCTTACCCAATAGGCTTGCGGCATTGAAAGCGCCCAACCCGGGTGAATCCGAATGCAAACCTAACCAAGGGACTCCGTCTCCACCCCTAGTACTTTTGTAGAAGGCTAGAGCCAACATAATCATGTTAGTAGTACAATACTTTGTGTACCCCAACTGCCACCATAACGACAACCACTAGGAAGTTCATTAACCAATCCTCTAGATATTTTAACCATCAACAATAAGCCTCCACGCAAGCAACACAAGACTCGACCATACAATTCCATTATTAACAATAAACATCCACTACAACCAACACAAGACTCCACCATCTTGATTCCACCTCTTTATCTATTACTTTCGATCAATCCGTCTTATCTCCTCTAGAGGGTTAAGGTCTAAATCAACGTTTTCTTTTCTCAAGTATAATAACATCACCAATAATAACAGGATTAAAAATGGTAAACGATCATTGATATTTTTTTAACAATTTCGCGATTCTTATGATCTAAATTTGATTAGCAAAAACCGATATATAATTCTAAAGTTCATATTTTTAAGAAAAATTAAGAAATAAGTCTTCTGAAATCAGTTTCAAAGCACCTGTTCATGTTCATACTCTCTGTTCCTCATACATTTAAGATTACCCTGTACATGATCATTTCTTCTTTTTTCTTTTCAAATTTATGGGCATATTTTTATAATTAACAGAGAAATATATTTTCCGATCATCGTCTCCATTTTTATCATGATTTCAGAGCCTTTCTCCGATCATCATCTATGAACAAATCTACCATCAATCGATCTTGCTAATTCCGATTCTCTTCACAACCGCTGCGTTCCTAAACCCATCGCCACCGCCACTCGCCGCCTGCTTCACGCACATTCCGCCACCGTCACCGGACCGTTGCTGGTGGTTATGTTGTTCAACTCCGGTCATATAGTTTCTCACCTCTGTTCTTATCATCTCCTGCATCACAGACAAAAACTCTGCACTGAACGGCGTGAAAGCCTTTTCCGGTTGGTCCACCGACGGCACCGGATCTCGTGATACTTTAAGCTGATTCATCGCCGATGAAATCGCCATCGGAATCGAAGACATCAGGTCTGCGTTGTGGTTAGTGTTTGGATTTTGACGACTATCGATCCGTAACTGTCGTAACGGCATCGCCTGAACGGGAACAGGCGGAGGTAACGGACTTGCTACCGGCGACGGAGACGGCGTCGGCGACGGAGGCATTAGCTGCATCGGCGTAGGGGCTTCATTATCAACTCCAGGAAGCGAGAGACTCAACGACGTCGGCGGATCTACAGCCACCGGCGGCGACGGAGTAGGCGACGACGTCGTAACGTCGATCGCCGGAGCTAAAACAGCACCGGTTCTAGCGATCGGCCGGAACACGTGCGACGACGAGATCGCCGGAACGCTAGAATCACTAACGTCAGATCCAGACGGACTACCAGGATTCAAACACCTACCGGAAACAACCACCGCCGATCCGGCACTCACGGACCTCTTCAACGAAGGCTGTTGAACAGCAAACTCTCCAAACTCCTCATTCGTCATCGACGAACACTTCCTCTTCAACGTAGAGTTCCAGTGGTTCTTAATGGCGTTATCCGTCCTCCCGTTCAACAACCTCGCAATCGTCGCCCACTTGTTCCCAAACCGAGCGTGAGCACGAAGAATCGTCTCATCTTCCTCCGGCGTAAAAGCCCGGTGCTCCACCTCCGGCGACAGCTGGTTGCACCACCGCAACCTGCACGACTTTCCAGATCTACCAGGTATAGACTTCCCGATCAACGACCAATTCCTCGGTCCATGTTTCTCAACGAGCTGCTGAAGCATCTCATCTTCTTCAGGACTCCATGGACCTTTGATCCGATCCATATCTCTGTTCGGATGATTATTATTACTACTAATATTATTATTATTATTAACAGCCATAAACGAAGAGATATGTGTGTGTGTGTGTGTGTGTGTGTGTGTGATTTGTGGTGATTGAATTGAAATTTGAATGGTGTGAGGAGAGAAGATGGAGGGTGAAGAGGGGATGAATGAAGGGTTTTATATGAGGGGGAGTGGGGGGTGACCGGTTTAGCCGGTGGAGGTGGTGGGGTACGGGAGGAAGCGGTTGTATTCGGTAGAATTTGGGATACAGCTGGCTAACGGACACGCGTCACATCACACACCAGCACTGATTTACACATACTAGTCTTCGTAAGCGCTACTTCTACCTGTTTCTTTCTCCACTTTCGCTGTGAGCGCGTGAACCATACTCTTTTGTCGTCTTCTATTTGGTAAACATGAAAATATCTACCGTATTCTCATTGCATTTATTTTCCTGTTGATATATATCCTTTTTATTTACTTGTAACTAATACGCGTTATATTTTCTATTTTCTTAACAGCTAATAATAAATTAATAAATACTCTTTTCCTTTAAAATCTTCGTATCACTATTTGTTAAAGTAAAATGTTGACTTGTACGGATATACGATTATTCTATATCAATATAGATACACATGAATAAAAGAGTATACCTCCACTAGTACTATCATGTGAAAAATATTTGTGGACAAGCATGAAAGAGAGGGAGCAAGAAAGACGATAAGGAGTACGTGACAACAAGAGAAGGATAGTGAAATTCTTCTTGAAAGACGTATATGATCGAATAATGTGAAAAGTGAGAAGAGATGAATGAAAAATATAAAAAATAGTCGTCCTAGAGGGAGAGAGATGGTGTTGGTGTGAAGAATATATGGTGTTGTGTGCTAGGTTGTTTGATGAAGATGGTTTAATGTTATTAAGATTTATTTACGCAAATATTGTTATAAGGTTAAATTACAACTTTAGTCTTAAATTTTTAGAAATCAAGTTTTTATTCCAAATGTTTACTTAGGCGTAACCTGTTTGGTTTTTAACACTAACTCATGTTGGAATATCCATTAAACTTAAGTGAAATTATTGTTTTACTCCTAGTATTAGAAAAAAATGGAGAAAACTTGAACACCCTATTCTCATTCCTCTTCTCCGGGATGCTTCTTCTCCGACGCTATTTATCTTCTTCGACGTCGGGTAAAACCAATATGTTCACTTCTCCAGCTAGTTCACTCCTAATATTGCCCTCATAGTATTCGCTACTTAATTAGCATCAAATCATAAATTTAACAACTATTGAATTATCTTTAGGTTCCCTAAACATAACAATGAACAAAGACAATATGCAAATCAACTAACAACAATAACAATACTAGTTATGAATGAACCTTTTTATAAAGGGCGCATGGTTAACAAAGCCTACATTTTTTTATTTTTATACATGATATATTATGGTTTTTCAACTACTTCCTAGGTTTTAGATTTTACTCAAAATGATCACTTTATACACATTGCACAAGGTGAAGCAAAAATGTAAGTATTGAATTCGATTAAATACTTTATTTCATTTTTTTCCAAGTGATTATTAAGCCATGCATTACCTTTTCGTGGTTATTATTACCTTAAAAATCTCATTGTAACTCTTAGTTTTACCTCAAAAGGCCTTGTTTAGGATAATTGAAGTTAGTTTGGTCCACAACTTCCCTAGGATTTTTGTTTTTGGTCTCGGGAATGATAAACAAGATCAGCTAGATCCCAATCAAGTGATCTGTTCCATCTTTGACGACTATGGTGAGGCGTAAGATGGAAGAAATGCAGCTAAGAAAAGAAGAAAATCGACAAATTGCGATTGTGGTCGTGCAATGGTGTGTCAAGGCTACCTGGGGTGTCTAGAGAAGGTGAATGCCACCAACTGTGGTTAGGCAACCATCTTCAATATGAAGGTGAGAGCCACAGTTCAAAGAAAAAGATCCGATCAGACTGTGATTTGACCGACTGAGATTGGAAACCATAGACCATGATCAGGCGGGATGAGCCGATCAGAAAAGAGACGACTGGTGGGTAAGATAGGATACCCAATCTAGCCAAATAAAAACAAAGCAAAATTAATGGTGATGCTACAACCATGATCGATAGCGATGATGGTGGCTTGAAGTTATAGAAAAAATGAATGAAGGCAGTGAAAAATCCAAAAAGGACACTTTCAAGTATACGATGGGATATAATTAAAAAACTCACAAAAAGCTAAACCAACAAGTCTCAAACTTATGGATGAAAATTGAAATGAGATCGTATTACAATGAAAACTAGAGTCTAGATAATGAGCGGAATCTTGAAGCCAAACAAAACTTTATTAGAAATAGAACTTGTAGTAGGAATAAGAAACAACGAACTAAAAAAGCAAAATAGAATGAATAGGTCGACAACAGCGACACACGACCTTGTTTAGGGATTGTAACAAGTAGCAGCGACTAGAGATTGTATGTATGTGTGTGACACGTTGGAGGTGGTAAAGGGCCTAAGATGGCTATGACACCACATTAGATGGTAAAATACTAAATTAATTAATATTGCATAATATATTACAATATGTGAAGAATAAAATTCAAACCCTAGATACTTAATGGGCCAACAGTGTCACACCTTGAGTTGGGTACACCCCGGGCGTGTGAGTCGGATTCGTTGGCATCAACAGAGAGTCTTAATTTATGTTTTAAAATGATTCAATTGCATTATGACATTACACATAGTTACCATTAATGCGTGTATCATCGATTGATATATGTATACTATGTCATGGTCGCTTAAACCCTTGCTTAATTATATTAATATAATCACATGTTCGTTTTAAAATAATGTAATCATTTTCATATAGACATCTCGTAAACATGTTAAAAATTATTTTATGCACATAAACCAAGCATGCAAATAAAGTTTGGGAAACATGTTCACATTAACAGTTGGTCAGAATCACAGCTTACATTCTCCTATACTTTGATGACATTTCCAAAGCATTTCTTTAAGCTTAATGGGTATAATACCAGCTTATATGAGGTATAGTTAAAGTATTTAGGTGTAACTGACAAAAAGGCAAATGTTTTGGATGCATAAAATCGACTGCGGCATGCAGGCTTTTATATCGTGTTCATGGGTCCCTTCGCGGACCGTTACACCAATAGGATGGCGGTCCTTAATCTAGCCACGACAGTCGAGATCCTTCTAGTCCAATTAGAAGTTGACATGTGTTAACACGTGTCGCTTTCAAAGACTCATCAACAGACACGTGTAATCCCTTCAATCCTCATTAATGCCACGTGTTAGTACACGAGGATTTTGCTTGGGGAACACGTAACGAACCGTTACAGGATCAGCATAACGGTCCGCTATGCATCCCGAATCCTTGAAATCCTAATTCACTACATGGTGGTCCGCCAAGCCTCCTGGTTACAGTCCGCCACTAGGGTCTAGACCTTAAATATCAATTCTCGCCATGAACTTTCGAATCTTATCATTTCATGTAAAAATTTTCAAAATGTTACAAACGGGCCCTTACCAATAAATCTAACATCCAATACTTACAACCATTAGCTCACCATCAAAATGAAACCAAAGCATTGCCGTTTGCAATGGGAATTGCAATGGCAAAACAAAAGAGGTATTGGGTAGGGTGGAGGTTAGTTCGTAACTACTATAGTTATAGTAACCTTAGAAGCTTTTGCTAGAAGAAGAAATGACAAGAAAAAAATGAGAGAACCATCTTTGAATTTTTAACGAGCGTGAGAGGCGACAACTACACGAGGTAAAGATAGATTTTCATAGAGAGAAATCGTATATGATAATATGATAGAGTTTCATCGATAGAAGTTGTATATAGTGTTGGTGGTTTTAATTTTTTTTATAATTTATAACCTTTTGATAATAGTGAGTATATTAGTTATTCTATAAAAGTTTAATAGAAAATTTAAATGATATCAGTTTCAATGACCAAACGTCTTATGTATGAGCAAAGAGTTGGTGCTAACAGGATAATTTCTATAAACTTCATATTTAAACCGTAATCACGCGTGTAAGTAATTATTATTATTATTATTATTAATTTATAGTTATTTAATCGAGCACGAAGTTGAGAGAAAACCAGACGTTCGTACACATTGAGCCCATAAGCTTTGACCGAGAGGAACAAATATGCCAGCCTGCCAACCAGTTTGGGACATTAATTTATCTTTTCTCACAAAGCTATTGCATGCTACCTTCCCTTCGTTTTTTTTAAAATAACAAATAAAACTATAGACTATAGTAATTATAAAATCTTTAATTGTATATTAAAACAACGATATCACTGTCGTATCCATAACTCAAAATAATAAAAGTGATATTATATACTAGTTTGACTTATATGTTACGTAGATTATATTTCTAACAATTTCATGTAAGAGAGCTTCTTTTTGTATCAATCCTTTTAACATTTATACAGTAATACTGATATATACATATTTTTTTAAATATTATTAAAACTAAATAAGTAACTTTCATTACAAATTGATTGAAAATACAATAATTATCACCATACTAACTAAAAATATATACATATGAAAATAGTAATATTATACTAAATGCTTATACTTCAATTAACAGATATAAAACGTTCTAGTCAGTGGCGACGGTTGAAACCAAGTTTATATAGGAGGCCGAAAGTTAGAGGGACTTTAATTAAAAAGCCAAACTCAATATATATAAAAACTTTTTTTTTTGGAGGGGGGGTGGAGGGGGTTTCAGGGTCTCCAAGTATACCTCGCCATTGCTGCTAGCTAGTACTTGAGTCCCATTAAGCATTATATATAAAATTAGGTTACAAACACATGTATAACACGGGTTAAATGAAAAAAATATTAACTGACTCAATCGTTTCTAACAAGTTCCAATCATCATGGATGATAAATTCTTGGTACTAGATAGCATAATTGTCATTATCTATACTAATAAATGATTACATGTGGTGACATATGTTATCACCAGATCTCATCTCACAAAAACTTTCCCGTCTAAACTTTCTTTAACAAATTTTCCACAAACCATGCTATATTTCTTACTTGAGGTTTTTTTATTTTATTTTAATTTTTTTGAACGACAAGTGAAGTTTTTATTTTTTTAACTACCTCAATTACACCAATCATTTCTAGGGATTTTGAATCTATGATATCAATCATCTTAAACCGTATTTAACCCTTTAAACCTTATGATCACAAATCCTTATTTTTATATAATCGATTTAAAATAAAAAATGATAGAGTTTAAATATTTTTGTTTACATATTTGAATTATATTTTTATAACTTTTAACCCGTGTGATATACGGGCTAATAACCTAGTATATATATATATATATATATAATAATTATCAATTTTGGTATGTATCATGGATTGTACATGTGTTTTAATGGGTTGTACTCACCTTTTATTTTTTTTTAACCTAAAACTTTTACATCTTATACAATTTAACTCCTACCTTTATTACTTTCAACTTTGGTCATTTCATCCGTTTTATGTTTCAGTCTAAATTTTACGAGTTAACACGCTACATTGTGCGTGTGTGTTTCAAGGTTTTTACGTTTATTTTTTCCTCATTTAACAGCTTCGTCGCAACGTGTGGTCCTAAATCGAACAACATATGTTTTTTTGTTTTGACTGCATAATTCAATGTTTTTATGTCTACCTTTCGCTCGGTTTTACTTTTTTCGGTTTTTTCTGTTTTTGGTACAAGATTTTTCGGTGCTTGTGGTCACTGACAGTAGCATGTCATTGGTGGTGTTCGACATAGTTTACGCCCCTGCTGCAACCAGGGAGGGAGGAGGCCTTAATACTAGATATATAAAGTGCAAATTGGGTTCGTATATTGGTCTACAAACCCAAAACAGAACTAGGATAAAAGGAGACTTATCAACGAACCTTGGTTCTTCACTTTTGGTCGATTTCTCCTCTTAAACACAAAACTGAATTTTTAGAGTTTATCATTAGATAATACATGTCATCCCTCAGACATTCCAGGGATTTCAATAAGTTTCATGTTGTCCATTTTTTGTCCTCCAAGACTCATGTAACATATTTTAGCCCTAAAAGTTGATACTTACACTTTGCCCTCAAATTTAACGATTTATGACATGTAGCCTAAATCACGCAATAATAAAAAATGGACATGTCAACATGAAACATACTACACCTGATTGTTAAAATATGGAATCTGAAATGTTCCAAATGTACAAATCGATATGTTCCAGTATTAGAATTTAATCTAACTCATTGTACTCTACTAGCTTTCGCTCACGTATTCTACTTTTTTCGTGCTAAAATGCATGTTTTCTTTGTGGTTCACATTTGTTAGATTTCAATGTTTATTTTGTTTTACTTATTGCTAATACTTCTTAGTTTTTCATTTTCAAAACTTACTTTTTGAACAATAAAAACGATTAATCAACTCAGAAGAATGAAAGCATTCAATATATCACAAGAAATATGTACTTAATATAGCTGGAGTTACACACTCTAATCAAATACGCGTGTTAATTTGCATTGCTATACCTGATACATATATAAAAATATAATAAATCAAATAATTAACAATAAAATAAGCTTATAATTGGTCAATATAATACTTACAACAACCGAAGTACGTAACATAAATATAAGCTAGCTTTGTTGACTTTGTGGATAAGAGCCAAAGCATTACATAACATATTCTTCCATCATAAGTTATTTTGTTGTGATTATATACCTTTATAAAAAAACACATAAAAACAACATTTTACATTGAACGATTGTCAAACATCCTCAAGTTGTGAATGTTCGAAACTTGCTATCGCTTTAATAATTTAGCGACTACCTTCAAAACAATAGTGTGATCTTGGTAGCAGAATGCGGCTCGAATGTCGATTATACGTACAAATCAAGAACAACAATTGATATTGTGATTTTAAAGACCCTCAATATGTTTGAATCATCATCGTCTTAAAAATCACAAATACATACTAAAATAACCTTTTTGTGTTTAAATGAGATGCGAGTTAGTGAAATTCACTAGGATTGTAAACGAACCGAACGAACACGAATATGGTCTTGTTCGTGTTCGTTCTTTAAGAAAATAAGTTATTCATGAACTATTCACGAATGCTTATTGATTGAAATTTATTGTTCGTGTTCGTTTATTAAAAAAATGAATATGTTCACGAATATAAACAAACACAAATGAAGGCAAGCGAACGCAAAAAAATATTCATGTACATCAACGAACACAAAAGAAGTTTACAAAACAAACAAATACAAACCATCATATATTGATTTTGTAATTAAAATCACAATAATTATGTAATTTCCACCAAATATAGGTAAGTACTTAACATAATTATCTTAAACATAACTTTCATATGAACGAACACAAACGAACGTTAACAAACACATTATCAAACATTCACGAACATAAATGAACGCACAACCTCTGTTCATATTCGTTCGTTTAAATAAACGAATAGAATTTCCATGTTTGTGTTTATTCATTTATTAAACAAACGAACATAAACGAACTTCCCAACGCACGGTTCACGAACTGTTTGCGGAACGTTCGGTTCGTTTACAACCCTAATATTCATCATCTAAACTCAACGTCTTACCATTATAAGCTCAAGTACCGTATTTCCACTTCTGCCTCAAGTACTTGATGAAAATGAACAAATAAAATTACATGAGATATACACACTCTCTCTCCCACGAAACCAAATTCATCTATATACAGATTTTACCCGTAACTGTTTTAAGATTCTGCTCTGCACATCGGAAAACCGGACTCATCTCATTATACTCTCATAACTGAAAAAAAACAAGTTTAAATTGATAAAAAGAACCTAAATGACAAAGCTTAGTTATATTCAGAAATAGGTTTATAAAATACAAGTGACTTAAAGTAGTTTTTACAAATAATTTGAAAACTTTAAAAGATTATAAAATATAGGTTAGGTTAAATAGTGGGAAAGACGCAGGAAAGTGGGCATAGGGATACGAACCGAGCTGGATATTGGTCGCCTAAAACGAAATACATACACAGGGAATCATTCATTCACTCACACTGTTTCTGAATCCAGCCTGTATCTCCACATATTTCAACCATTTTACCATACTTTCATCCAATCAAAATTATAATATTCAATAAAATATTATTATATATAGTGGTCATTATCAGATACAACAAAGCATGTATGTTTATAAGTTTTTATAAATGTATTTTGGATGCATAGAAAGACTTATAGCTTAATATACAATTGTGTTTAGTTTTTATTTTAATATGAGAATTTGAAGTCATTTGTTAGTAACATCTAATTGATAATTATTTTAATATGTTAATTCTTTGACACACAATTACGACTATTCAGATACATTGATAAATTTTTAGACCTAAGACTTTTAAAGGAAAATACTAATATAGAGAATGATTGAACTAGACATCAATCAACGTACCAAACGACATGCTAAACTAAACCAGAAAACCTAATTTTATTAAAATATTTATATTCCTTTTAGAACAACAAACAAACTTCCATCAAAACTTACTGTTAAATCTATCTAATTACTATCATAAGTCTAGAACCTTTGAACTTACTGTTAGATCTATATAATTACCATCAAAACTAATATAAACATATTTCATACATAGTAATGTTAGACGTTCAATTTAAGATATTATAAAAGTTACTTACAATTGATGATATCGAAAGAATTGAACGATTAAACGTTGTTTATCTTATTTTACCTTTAAAAAAGAACCTATTTCATATACAAATTAACATTATTCGTGAAGTTTTGAACTATAGGAATAACGGTCACTCACACGTTTCCGCCGATCCACTTATATATTTATATATCAAATGATTAATGAAAAGCGTACATGGACCTTCGTTGCAACTTCCCTCTACGTTATTTATTCCCATTTGAAAGTTATTAAATTTAACAACTTATAACTAAATAAAAATATAATATAAAGAATTGAGGAAAGCAACGTGACCCACACAAGTTGGTCGGAGAATATATTTTTTTTGGGAACTAAAACTTGCTTTGTTTCTTTTTTCGTCATTTTAGTTGGGTTATTTTTAAATATATATTCTTATGGACAACTTTAGTTAATTTACTTAAAAGAAAATTACAAAGTAGTTAATTTTTACTTTTCAGGCATATATCAATTAAGTAATGCTAAAACATTAATGTAAGTAATGGTAAAACAACTTTACACATATTTATCTAACGTGAAACTATGGTCACGTTTATATTTTTGTTTGTGTATCAAACTTTCGTATCACTAAAAATAATGTTTATATCCTACGTGAACAACTTCACATGAGTATGGTTATTTTCGTGCTAAAATGCAGTCTTCTATGTGGTTCGTATCTGATAAGATTTGATACACCTTTTATTTTTCTTATTGAAAAAAATTAACAAAGGTTCCATAACTTATCATGCATGTAAATGGAATGGAATGACTAATCAAGTCAATAATATGTAACAAATTTTATTTTATTAACATGGTATATGAATTTGATAAAGATTACTTTATTCACTCTAGTCAAATATATGGATGAATGTGTCCCTTTAAATTGGGACACTCAATAAATATATAAACAACAATAATGCATCTAGTAATTTAACGTAAAATGATTTATGTATATACTCAATATAATGATTACAACAACTATAGTTAACATTGGGTACGAAATCCTTGTATAAATTTGTAATAGAATAACAGTGTTTTCCTTGTGTATTTATATTGAATGTTATGATTTTAAGTGGAACATAGCAATGTAATTGTAAAAATCATGAGTATGTAAAGATAGATCTTTGGTCATATTAAGATGTTCATAGTCATAACTTTTGTAAGTCATTAAGAACATCTACTTACTTTTTATAAGACATCAGAAGTTCATGTTAATTATAAATCAAGAGAACTCATCGAATTAGAAAACCCACGGGATAAAGAGTCACATCTAATATGCATATGATTACAATAAAAATATGAACATATGACGCAAATGTTAAGGTATATTATCCTGTGTTCATAACATACATTTTCCAATCATAAATTATTCTTTTTTTTAAGCACTTGAGAGGTTAAAACCCTACAAAGTGAGATTTTAATTGATGATATCTACTACATAAGAGAGGACTGTATGGAAGGCTTATTGTAATTTTTTATTTATTATTATTTTTAATTTACAGATTACGGGAATATCATTACTTCAAAAGACAAATTACATAAGCTTCTTCGAGCAAGTAACTACCAAATCCACATCCACGTATAAAGTGAAAAAAAAAAAATCAATCAGAATTCAAATTTACACCACATTTCCCTGTCGATCGTCATCTTTGCTCTATACTTTAGTCATAGAGATGTTATCTCCTTTATTTCTTATATAGTCTTCAACATGAAACCTTGAAGACCCTTAAATATATACTTTTCTATTTCTATTCAACCACAACAACCAAATTGTTGCTAACATCACCATGTTAAATCAAAACAATTATGGTATGATTGTTAGAGGCGATCCCCATAAAAGATAGGGAGAATTGGTAAAGGTGATAACTACCAACATTAGTGAGAAGAGAGAGGTGATCACTACTTAGATTAGTGAGATAAAAGAGGTGTTCGTTATCTTGATTAGTGAGAAGTATAAAGATACTACAACCTTGATTAGTGAAAAATAATTTGGTGATTACTACATTATTAATGAGAAATGTAAAGGTGTTCACTATTTTCATTAGGAAGACGTGGAGAGAGAAATCACTATCTTACGAGTGAGAAGATCGTAATTAAGGTGATTACTATCTTGACTAGTGAGAAATTTTAGAGAGAGAAACTGTTGGTGGACACCAAGTGAAGATGTAAAGTGGATTGGTTAGCAATCACTCGAACCATAATAAATCATTGTGTTTTGTGTTGATTTTATTTCAATTTGAGCTTGTTTAAAATAGTTACTCCGCACATAAGTTTTTCATAAGATATATATTCTTAACAAACAAATATTTTACAAAAATTGGTTATAAAATTTAAAAGTAACGTATTCAACCCCTCTTGATTCTTATGATTTCAACCTGAATCAAAGATTAAAAAAAACATAATACTTTCATGCCCGCTAGTGAACACTTTTATGTCATGTGACATGATAGATGTCACCAAGATATAAGAAGTATATAAACATGTATAAATATAGATGGTTGAAAATTTTTTATAATCTTAACCAAGTTTCTCTCCATATATCACACCCTAGACCCACATGTGTTATTTATTGGATGTAAAAAAAAAAAAAAAAAAAAAAAAAATTTTTAGAGCGGAAGTCTTCTTTGATAATATAAAAGAAACAACTAATGTATCCTTATTTTTAATAATTTGTTTTTTATTATCCATGTTTTAAAATATACAATCACGATTTACAACTATAAGTATGAAAAATGATATCCTCACCTGTTACCTCGTCACAAAGTTGTGGGTTACATTCTAGTTAGACAAAGAATTATATAATTATTAAAGATGGCCAAATATTCATACCAATAGATGAAACTTAAGGTTGTTAAACTATCGGTTGTGAGTGGGCGATCAAATTTGATTTAAGCTCAAATATAACGTAAACTTAAAAATTACATATCAAATATAAAGCCTAACAAAAACTAAAGTGTCGTATAGAAAACATTTAGCTAAAGTATTAATGGATTTAGCACGCAAACATATTTTGATTAATATCAAATTCGTAAGTATCATATTAAATTCATGTATTCTTTTAAACTCACAACCAATAGGCATGGGATAAGGTTTAAAAACGCCAAAGACGAGGTAAGATCCGGTGTTGCTATAGAGGATACAAACCGTACGTGGGTATGGCTCCCATGTGATGTGGTTCTCTCCTCCCACGTGTCCACAAGCTGTCAAGTGTCAAACTTTGTAAAATAACTAAAAAACAAATGATAAAATTGTATTATTAGAGTTCGGTATGTTGTCTTCTGTTATGTCTAGTACACCCCAACCATATTTAGATTTTCTATCTTTATTTTCATTTCTTAATTAAACAAGATATTTATCATTCGACAAACTAAATTTTCGGTCAAACACGCAAACGGTCAAACCAGCATGCCAGTTAGATCTATAACAAATTATTAGTCCATTTGTGTCATAAGTTATTTCTGCAAGGCAATTATGTTAAATTTAAAAACAAAATAACAATATACACCCCTATATGTACGTGTGTATGTCCCACACACATATGGGGAGCATCAAATACAAAATGAGTTTTTTCTAAAAAAATATATGAAGCAATCTAGATCATTGATTACTTGAAATCAATTATTTAGATTATAAGAATGTGTCATGAGAGCTATTAAAGATGTTGTAGAGGCAATTTGACTATTTGAGAAGGGTTGATTTTTTTAAGTTTTTTGTTTTCTTAAAAGTAATTAGCTTTTTTTATGACAATATCTTTCACAAATTACATCATAAATCAAGTATTTTTTAACCTTTAATATAAATATAGTATTGCAATATGTATATTTTCTTAAATTACATTTTGTCAAGAAAACATACATAATGCACCATGCAATGTACTGTGTGTTTATACCATTACATTGTGCGCTTATGTTCAGGCGTGGAATGGGTTTTTGATTACACATTAAGCCATTGTCGTCATCATGTACATGCTTTGTTTTCATATTGCTTTCGACACTTTTTAGGTCAAATTCAATTTGCATGTGAACCATCCTTTATATGCACATATGGAAGAGTTATTCTAATAAGTGGCACAATCGTAAAAGGCTTGATCAAGATCCAGGAACGGCACGTGTGCCAAGGGTTCATATATAAGTAAAATTGTCAAAATTCTTTGTTAAGTAACATGTTACCAAAATTCATAAAATCCTTACACTATGTGCAATAAAATTTTGAAGCATAGTTGTACGTGTAATGTTTAGTATTTTTCATTTATTTTTATTTTAAATTTTATCATTCTTTGTAATGTCAAGATTTGATCAAGTGGAAATACTCTTTTTATATTATTTTTTTATTATATGTTTGTACAACGCTTAAGCAATTACAAATACACATTTTAACACAAAGCCGAGCAACTTATCAAGACTTATATTTTTTGAAAAATTATTTTATAAGTGTTTTTATGGTTCATATGTTAGAATACCTAAAACCATGCTTAAACTTGAGTTTATTGTGCAAAGAAATCAATAAAATAAGTTTGAGGGGACAAAATTGAAATTTTTTTATTTTTCCCTCCACCTATCTTCCCAATTATCTTTTTTAACACCAAATATTAATTTCTATCTAAAAATACTAGCCCAAATCACTCTTTAATCACTTTTATTACTCTAAACTCTCCCTCAAACTCTCTCAATCCATCCAAGAATTTTATTTTTTTGCAAAACATCTTCAAGAACAACTTACGAGTTTTTAATTCTTTTTTTCATTTTTCTTACATTATTTCTTCTTTCTTACCATTTAGAACAACTTTTAGGACATAATCACTTAGTTATCAAGTAAACTAGTATAGTGAACCCTCATTTTTAAAGTCCAAGTTGGATATGATCTACGTGATTATTTCATACATGTACGTTTTTCTTATCTTGTTTTTAAGTCTTTTGCATACTAAACCAAGTCACCAACAACTTCAATGTTAGAAGACTTGTGTTTAAGTTATATTCTAGAAATTTTGAGGCTTTTACACATCTATTCTTTCACTTTTACAAAATACTAAAATGATCTACAAATAAAGATGTGGATAAAACCAAATCGGGCCTCCAACCAATGTTAAAAGGCTTGTGTTATTGTATGAAATAATGATGTTGAACCTTGGTTCTACAACTAATCTTTCCACCATACCCGACTTGAACACTTAGCCAAATTAGTTAGTTTACTTTAGTACTTCTATTCATATACACAAGGTTGTAAAAATCGCTAGGCGCTAGTCGGGCGGCGAGGTAGGGACTAGGGATTAGTCGGGATTAGTCGGATTGGAATTTTCATATATAATTTTTAGTTTTATATATAAATACACATATTTTAATATGAAATTTTAATAAAAAAGTTCAGTTTTATGTATAAATACACATATTTGGCCGGAATTTCCAAGTTTTTGCCGGATTTTCCAAGTTTTGGCTGGATTTTTTGAAAGTCGCCGGAACTTCGCAGGAACCCTACCGGAATTTCGCCGATTAAGACCGCCTAGGTCCGCCTAGGTCCTATTTTGACCTCCGTTGACCGACTACCGATTATTGGCCCCGATTACATGAAATCAGCAAGGTTACCCTCCAATTCTCTATTAATCGGCGATTAATCGGCGCCTAGCACCGATTTTTGCAACACTACATATACATCAGAATCACCCTATGTGAAGATTTTGTGCAATGGTGACAATCTTAATGTTTATGGATATCCCTAACTATAATACATGACTAAAATGAATATAACACTTAAGGTTTATAGATTACCCTACCTCTAGTGAATGACTTATATAAGAAATATATATACATATATATCTACATAATATTTAGTTAAAAACAAACCATAACATCAATCAAATCATGATTGAATAATATGTGTTAAGGTAGACACTATACTAATCTTACAATTCCTTATTTTGAACTTTCAATAAGTGATTAATGCTCATGAAAAACACACAGTACATAGTGTTTAAATAAGTGTCTAAGTAGTATATACTTTTATGTACTCTAATATTTGTAATTTTTGTATACTTTTCAATCACTAAATCTAAAACTTTAAATCATAAACTTACAAACTTTTGTTTACCTTTTAAGATGACTTTGATGATTCGATCCTTCAAATCATTCATCCATCTTTATGATAGTTGGTAAGGAGATGATAAGAATGATTTTCTTCTCATCATTTACGTTACATTTTAAACTGTCCAAAAAATGAGGCTAAGAATAAAATCATATGCACCTTCTTCGATGTATATTTAAATTTTCCAATGCAAAAGTATAGAGGTGATCCTTCAAGTGAAATTTGTAAAAATATATGTATCATTTTACTTTTATAAATAGTTTATCAATAATACATTAACTCATGAGGTTTTATTATTATTTTGAGATATCAAAACTTTGGGTTTTTTATATGTTTCTTCTCTCCTTTCCTATCATTCTCTACTGATTTTGCCTCCCGATGTTGGCTGGTCATCGGTCTTCTTTCCTTTTTGTTCATCTTGTGTGATAATTTCTTTCTCCTACTTCTTCCTCGCATCCTACCCTAGGACACATTATACTAATATATTCATTAGGTTTTATTTATTTTTCTTTTACAAATCAGACACCAACTCTAAGTTTTAAGAACCAGAACAAATTCAAATCAAGCAATGATCTCGAATTTAAAAACCAAACAAGTTCAAAATAGGCATCGATGCTTAATTATAACCATAGTGAAATAACAGCAAAGATGAAAAATTAAAACAACTGACTGAATTAGAAATAAAAGAATTTATAAACACGACAACAAGAATCAATGTAGAAGTGTATCAAATTATCTATATATTAATTTGTAAACATAATAAATAGTAGACTTTTGTGATTTGTGGTATTAGCCATAAAAGTTTTTTTTTGTTTGGGTTTTGCGACTTAAAACTCACAGAAAGACAAGTAAACAAAAATGCATTTGTTAATTTTGATAATTGTGGGGGTATCAGTAGCAAAAGATAATGAAGGCAATGCATAAAAGTTGCGACACGTGTATATTTTGACCTCCTCAAATTTCACTACATTTTTATTTGAACAAAACTAATTTTTACATTCTTATTTATATACATGTCGGTATAAATTTTGAATTTATCTAAGTTTCGACGTAATTTTATTCGAAAACGAGTCGTGTCAAATATAAAATGTTTCCGTACTTATCTTTAGGTTCGTTTCGAGTTGGACTCCGTTTCTACGTAAATTTTATTTGGAAACAACTAGGGTCAAATATAATATGCTTCCATTCGACGTTATAAATTTGAGTTACTATACGTTTTGACATAAATTTAGTTTATAAATATCTGTCATGTACACCGCCGCCGCAACGCGCGGCTGGTGAAATTACTAGTATATTTAAAAAGCAAGGGGAATGAATAGTGTTCGGGGGCATTTTCGGCATTTCACTTTGTGCTTCAAGTATTTTGTTTCTTCTTTTTATACATGGATGGACATGTGTAGAGAGAATTTGTAGAGAGAGGAGAGGGTTTTTGGTGTTTGATGGTGCCGGAGACAGCGGAGGCGGTGGCCTCTCTGGCTTGGCTACCGTCTCCCCACCTCCCGTGTGCCGCCTCGCATTTGTTTTCCCTTTGTTGGCCTTTCGTCTACCTCCGGTTGCTTTGCTTGTTTGTAGACAGAGAAAGTGGCGAATCCTTATCAGATTGGATGATGTTTTTTTGGGGTTTTGAGAGGAGAGGGTTTTCGGTGTTTGATGGTACCGGAGACGGCGGAGGCGGTGGCCGCTCCGGCTTGGCTATCGTCTCCCCGTCTCCCGTGCGCCGCCTTGCATTTGTTTTCCCTGATGCCCTGTCAGATTCGATGACGTTTTTTGGGGTTTTATCGCTAGATCTTGTGTTGTTGTTGGTTGCTCGGTCATCGGCTGTAGATGGAGAGAAATCCATCGGTTGTGGTATGCCGTCACAGCCGGCCGTCGGCTGCCGCGCTCATGTCGTCAGCCTATGCTTTGATGCATAAATGATTGTGTTGGGTTAAACTTTCTGCTGCATGTGCAGTTTTGTGTCTACATCTGGGTTCCTTCTGATTATTTTTGGGGTTTTGCTCGCCACCGCTACCTGCCGGCTTTGGATGGCGGTGGTGTGTCACCATTGCTGTCGATGGTCTTTGGGTTGACCGGCGGCAGTGTTCAGGTGGTTGTTGTTGATGTTTTCGTTTATTAAGTGTTTTGGGTGGAAGCTTTTGGTCGATGAAGACAGGAAAGACAACCGTCATTCTCTATGATTGTGTGAAGGAGGCTCATATGTCAGTTATATTGTTCGAGGATGATGATGAATGTTCATCTGAATCCCTTGTCCCTGTGTTTGTTTTTGAGAATATGTCGTGATGCTGCTGTTGAAAACATGAACTTATGCTTATTTCAAGTCGGTGATGATGAACTTGTGTTCGTTTGAGACGTATACATGTATTGTGTTATACATTTTGTATTTACTACGTGTCAGGCTGTGATGATAACCAAAAAATGGTATCAGTTGCTTTGGCGCGGCTACCATTTATGGTTAGCAGCCGTAACTGAATCTTGTTCTGAGCCTCATTTATCACACGCGCAACGCGCGTGATTTGAAACCACTAGTTTAAGTTGATATTTGTTATTTATTTCAAGCTAGACATGTAATCAAAATTGTCGTCTACCTTTATTAGCATGTTAGAGATATGCAGTAGATAGAATATATAAGTTATAGTTATATAAAAATATTTTAGTTAGTGTTTGTTAACATAAATAAGATTTATTGTAATTATGTTCACCGTAATTATAAGTTATGATTAGATTATGTTTGTTTTATAATTATCTATATCGCCATGTGAACTATTTGAGAATGGTACAATTGTAATTTACCCTTAAACTTTAAGATGCATCAGACAAAGTTTATTGTGTATGATACAAATGTTTTATGGAATAGTTTCAAATTTGTTTATTAAATAAACTTCTTCTAATAAATATATTATTTAATGCATATGAAATTATTTAATTCACTACACAAAGTATTATCTCATTAGTAATTCTTAAATTAACATTTAGATTGCATTTACTATTTAAATTAAGTATTATCTCATTTAAATACTTAAGTATATAATTATTAAATATGGTTGAAGTCGTGTTGTTGGAAAAGTAAAATTTTATTAGTGATTAGATATAAATAATTAATGTTAATATTTAAAGTAAATTACACGCATAGCCTAGGTCAAAATTTTAGATTTAATCCCTAAAGTTTAAAACTAATTACCTACTTTGCATTCATAAATGGTCCTCGGATAAGATTGTTTACCCTTCTTAGATATAACAACTTAACCCATTTATTATTTCACTCTTCTGAAAATTACAGTTTAACCCTTGCAGTTTAATGTTATTTTCATATATTACTGTTATTATTATATTTAATAAAATAATAAATAAATATATAAGGCACAAATCCTAAGTAATTAGTCGTCCTCCTTATATGAAATCGCTCCCCTCACCTTTGTCACAGGCGATCCACCGTCACACCAAAGTATCAAAACGTAGGAGAAGATTTTAAATATAGATTTTTATATCAAATGACATAGCAAATTATAGTTGAGAAATTGTGAAAATAATAATAAACCACGGGAGTTAAATCGTAATTTATAAAAAAAAAAATTAGAATAAGACAAGGTTTAAAGTGTCATATAAAAAAGGGTAAAATAGTAATATTACATGATACATGAACCACTTATTAAAGCTAAGTGGGTAGGTGGGAAATAAATTTGTAATTTTTAAATTTTACAGATCATATTCATAATTTTGATCAAACCACAAGTATCATATATGAAATTTACTCTAATGTTAATACGATTTGTTTTTAAATAATAAAAATAAAAACCCACAACTAACAATAAAGGTTATAATTAAAAATACATACAAAACATTAAAATTTAAAAAACGTAAAACTAATTATTTTCATATTCTCTTGCGGATTTCTTCTTTCGCCTTCTTGTATAGATCATGATTGGGGCTGATAAATGATCATCTTTTCTGAAATAATTTTAAATTCAGCAATTCTTTGTTACCTCTTCTTTAAGTTGACAAGATTGTTCATACTTAAGGTTAATTTTCAACACTCTCTTTAAGTCTCGAATCCGTTGTACTTGTTGATGGTCAAAATCGAACTCGGAATCATAATCATTGTTGTGTTCAATTGCTTGCAAATGAAATTAAAAGATAGAAATACAAATAATTTGATGGGTAGAGATGTGATTTTTGTATTTAAAAATAAGGTATTTATGAAATAAAATAAATTTTTTAATCCCCTCAGGTGTTAGATTGCACACCACCCTAGGTCGTTCTAACAACAATTTTTAGCCAATCAAGTCATGATCGCAGTAACGCCACCAGGGCCACGCCCCATCACGCACCTATGTGATGTGGTGCGCCATCGAGTCTAGCTAACGTGGCACACTTTTCACTACCGTTTCTACTCCACAACACATATCCTAATACAAGATATTTTATGGGGTTTCCTTATTTTGGCAGAATCATTGTTAGTGCCTTCGTCTATGTCATCCCACTCATCACATACGATGTCTATTGGCTTGTCAGTCTTAGCCTTTAGACTCTACTTTGAACCACAATTTCGTTAATGAAGCTTCCATATATGCATACTAATCTTGACATCAAACTTCTTTGTATTGACGTTGGTAATCATTATAACAATACTTCGATACATTTTATTTCAAATATAGAGAATGAGAATAAAAAAGCATAGGAGAAGAAAAAAACAAAACTAGAACATAATAGATGACAAAAAATGAACAACCCACTCCAATGAGAAAAGAATAAATAAATCTTTCACGATATATATGTGCCAATCAAAGTATAATATGAGCGTTACAATGAACTCTCAAGAAAACTCTCGCTAGCTCTAACAAATAAAAAAAGAAACATGTAGAATAACGAGTTGAAGATGGTTTTTGGTGTTTACTTGATCTCTACTGTTCTTAGCTTATTAGTCTAGTAATATTGATGATTCCCTCCTTCTAAACTCACACAAAGCTGATGCGAGTTCAAATGTTATAAGTATAAACTAATATATGGTATTTAAAAGTAAAAAAAAAAATTAATCTCTACCTGTATAGTCAATAGTGAAAGGTGGCTGATAGAATTTAAAAAAAAAAAATTTACAGAAAAATGTTGAGGTTATTTCTTCAATAGTACTTGATGAAAACTTAATAAAGATTTCTCAACAATATATTAACTTTTTTAATACTTACTATTATACGTAAACAAAAACAGCCCATATGAACAACACTTTGTTTCTGTAAAATAGTTTATGGAAGAAAGATACACTTCCAACACGATTATATCTCTTTTGTACAATTCTCTGTAGTTTAATATAAAAACGTGCCTAAATAACAAATACAATCAAGGACCAAATGGCCGGCGCGTGTTAAAATAAAAAGAAAAACGAAAAAGACGGGGGGGATACAGTGGCACGAGGAACATAATAGCGCGTCATAGATTAGCCACGTGGCCAACAACAATGAGGTTCCCGAAATTTAGCGCCATGTTGGCTGTTAGTTGAATATGAGGTCTCGCCATTTTGTCGTTTTGCTGGACGACTTACGTGGCAGCCGCGTGACACCAAATTATAGCCCTCCGTTGTATAATATATGTATGTTTTGTAGTTATCTTAGAAAAAATAAAAAATCTAAAATCTGTTGGTGTCTGCTTTCGGACCATCATTTAGACTGACACGTCACTGTCGCGGGACCCACAGCCAGCTATAACGCATTTAACTTTTTGTCTTTTTAACTATTTTAAGATTTTATTATTATTTGATGCTGACGTTAATGGATATGGATGGAAGCTGGACTCGCTATGTCCAAACCAATCATTTCCCTTTTGTTTTCAATTTTATATTTTTATATATTTATGACTTATAAGATTGGTTGAGAATACTTTTAATGTTACAGGTTGAGGACGGGATTCAATGGTTAAGTTATTTGTTATTAGAGTACGTAAAGTTTTTAATTAAGTTTAAGGATACAAGATACATCTAATGTTATAAATTAGTTGTTATGTAAAACTATAAAATTACTAGTAGGAAGTTAAATTAATTTGAAATGAATTTTAATAAATAGGTTATGTTACTTTTTAAGATTTTATATTAAAGTTTTATAATTGTTCTTATTTTTTATAATCATACGATTAATAACTAAAGTATATGTCTAACTTCTCTTAACATCCCTAGCTATTGCTATTTTTTTTAAGTACTACTTACGTCTTCGAATTATATTTTTGTTTGAGATTAAATCCAAAACCTACGTCTTAAGAAAAATATAACTCTATTAAGTAGGCTAGTATCATAATAATATTAAATAATTATTTTTAAATCCTAAGAAATCACGAACATTTATTCTAAGATCATGTTATCTCAAATATGCTTTACTTTTCTAAGTCCTTTTCCTTAACAAGTTATCTAATTTAGTTTAGCTTTATTTTTAATTTCAATGCTTATTTACTAGTAATATTATGTGATTGATAAACACAATTAAATTGTGTACTTTAAGTAACATATTAGATTACTAATAAATTCCATTCATAGAATTATAACGATGGTTAATGTAGAACCAACATATATTTGTGGAAATTGAGCTAAAAAGTCATTTTATATAGATTAAAACCAAAAATAATTAATAGGTTTATCACCACCAACCTTGCCACCAATTTCTTGTCCATTTTCCTAAAAAAAATTATTATTTTGATTTTTTTAATTTACTATCATTTTTTAATTTTTAATTTTTAAATCCACTTGACTTGATGAATGTTTATTATGACTGATTTGGTTGATAATGATGGTGTTTGTATTGCTACACTCTCCCTAGAATATAATCTTGACACACAAGACCGTAAATCTTTCGGACTTTCTACCTATTCATCTTATGAACTGCTATAGTTAATGATTATTCATTTGAAGCATCAACAAAAATAAAGATTATAACTATAGACTCGATGTGACTTATTCAATCACGAAAAACCCGTCAAACATGATTTGGACATAAAGACATACAACTTTTTACACATACTAATGAAATGTTACTCATTAGAAAATTCTATCAATTTACTAGTGTTTAGAAAAACCCTAACAGATTACTAATCTTACATTTTAGAGTTAATTATCAAATACTCAGATAGTACATGTGAATTACCAATTATGATTTATAACTTGTCTTGCACCCGCTAAAGTTATAGAGCCTTAATTTATTGAACTCGAGAATAATATGATTACCTTATAGTACTGGCTTATACTATCGATTCAACAAATTTACAAAAAACAAATGAATCTTCAAGCACACATACATATCACAAGAATAAATTCAAATGCTTACTAAAGTAAAAAAAAAAATTAATAACCATCTGTCATAAATAATCAAATCATATCTCGGTTCATATCTACCTAGATAATACAAGGATTGTTAAGCCTGCCATCATCATAAGAATAGAATTCAAAACAGATCTCGTAAACATGACTAAGATAGAGAGTTAAGCTGATTAAGGCCTTGAATCTTCGATCTTCAATCAAGCAACGCTTCTAGACCTTCAAAACTTCTAATTACTACTACCTACTAACTAATGACGAAAAAAAGAATATATTTTTTGGAGTTTTTGAATGTTTGGGGATGCTTTAAATCGTCAGTCATTGTCCTCCGTTTATCATATGGCCTGCCCACTTTCATACGGTCATATGGTTATTTTGCTAGTTGCTTGAACGAATAATGATCCGTATGACATGTATGATGGCATACAACCGTATGATCTTGCAGGTCTTTGAAATTGCAATTTCAACCCTTCGTCTTTCATATTTACCTAGTTTTTAGCTAAATTTTCATAAACCCTCCGAGTTGACTTGCAAATTTATTTATGACGTGAATTAGTAAAAATATTAATGCATATACATCTAAAGATGTATCAAAAGCAGAATTATCTAATATGTAAATTATGTATATTTTAAGACACACTAGCTACTCCATTTCGTTAGTCAATTTCTCCTAACTCAACGTGCACAATTAACATTGCTGAGCATTCTCGTAAATTAAATACTTGATTCAATTGTCATGTATAAAATTTTTATGTCGCTCACAAGTTATGCATATACCCACATTTGTACATATGAATAATATCGGTACAAAGAGGTCAATGGATTCACATGAAACTCTTTCAAACATCTTTGGGCACTTGTCACACACGTCAATAATCATGTCATCCATCATAAAAATAACTTTCTACACATTCGATACCTTTCTTGGTACATAAAGACAATCTTCGTCGAAATAATTTAAGACGTTTGTGAGTAACCATATGATCCTTATTTGAATGTGTGTTCTTGTTTCTGAATCTTACAGAAAAAAACACTATGTATGATTTGACCCGTAATCGTCGCAACCTTGTTCATAACATCAAACGAACTATTAGGAGGTGGTCATTTTTTTTTATCGTCGCACAATCTATTAATCGGTGAGCCCAAGCAGAATATATTCCGATTCACATACATGAACACTTCCCCCCATTTTAGATGTTATTCTTGATTTCTTTGATCTTGTTTTTACTCTTAGTGATTACATTCAACGGACAATTCTTCTGTGTTTAATGATAATTCTTTTGTTCCTTCTATTTCTACTTATGTTTCCTTGTACTTGTCTCCCCCTGTCATTCAAAGAAGGTTTAAAAGAAAGAAATCAACCTTCTTATCTATACTCATCTCGTGTTTGCTCTCATACCGTCACTTCTACTTATCTTTTGTTCGTCACATGAATCCTTCTTACTTTCTAGTTAACAGTTAGGAGCGTTTGATATGCAGAAATTCAAATGAATTTAATGATATTGGAATCTGAATTACATTAGTCATTATGTTTGGTTGGTCGGAATTTGTTGGAATTGAAATTTGAATTCCATTCTTAACATGTTTGGTTACGAAAGAAATTGAAACTAAAATTGGAATTAATTCCCTCAAATTTCTTCAAATAAAGGATTTCAAAATCCTTTCAAATTTAGAAGGATTTCAAATTCCACTGACCATCGCCTCCGCCACCGACCCTCGCCTCCGCCATCGACCGCCACCTACCACCCCCAACCACCATCCCCACCTACCACCAACCAACGCTCCGATGACCTTGCCGACGCCGCCAACCTCCGTAGCCACCGCCCCCCCACACCGCCGCCGCCGCCGCCGCCGACCCGACCCTGATCGCCGCGGCCCTCGACTGCTGATGACCTCCGACCGCCGCCAACCTCCGACACCGCCGCCCTGAACTGCCGCCTAACCACCGACAGCCGCCACCCCTATCGTCGACAGCCACCGACCGCCGCCGAACGCAACATCCGGTGGTTGCCGCCCCTGCCCTTTGACTGCTACCGCCATTGACCTCCGAACACCGCCGATCGCCCAAAACCGTTTGACGCACCACCCACTACCCGCTTGTCACCCTCCTCCTTACAACCCAAACCCGCCGATAACCGATCGTGCTGCCATCATTGTCGACAATCAACAATTGCCGTTGACTGCACCCGCGCCTATAAGCGCCCGTCTCCACCAAACGCGCCCACAGCTGACCACTGACTGTCGTTGCCGAACTGCGTTGGTTTTAGACGCGCTCTACAACGACTGTCTGTTTTCGGCAGCGTGCATGTTTGGTGGCGATGGTTAGGTACGGTCGGTTTTCAGCAACAGGCATGGTCATTGCGCACGGTTGGTGGTCGTGGTCGATTGTCGGTGGTGATGGCAACGGTGATTGATGCTATGTAGCGGCGGGTATTAGTGATCATGGAGATGGTGATGGTTTGCAATGAATGGTAAGTTCTATTTCTTTTGTAAGTGTTTTATCACTAATAATGCATTAATAATTTAAATTTCATTTATAGATTCTAATTACTTTAAATTCCAAATCCTTTGGAAAATATTAAATTTTAATTTCAATTTTTCTAATTTCAATTCAAAAATATTTCCTTTAAGTGTTTTGTCACAAATAATCCATTAATAATTTAAATTTTCTTTTATAGATTCTAATTCCTTTAAATTCTACATCTTTGGAGAACATCGAATTCCAATTCCAATTATTGTTAATTTCAATTCAAATCCAATTACAATTCCAATTCTAATTCCAACAAATTTCACGAATCAAACGCACCTTAATCTCATTTTCACAACTTAGATGATTCTTAAAAACTAACTTTTCACAAAGAAGCATATGGTCATCTAGCCTGAAAACGAACCATGCAACATAGGTTTGACGCTATGGATGCAAATCAAACTTGGATTGTTACATCTCTACCTCCATAAAAGAAACCTATTAAGTGTCAATGAGTTTATAAAGTGAAGTGTAATGCTAGTGGCACCGTTGAGATATGCAAGGCTAGGTTAGTGTATAGCGGTCATACCTAAAATGTTCGAATAGATTAATTACCATGAAACATTCTTTCCTATTGTTAAAATGACAATAATAAGAGGTTTAATTTCCACCAGTACTAAATCAATCGGTCTATATATCAATTTTATGTCAATAATACATTTTTACCTGGGTATCTTAAGGAGGAAATTTATATGTTGCCCCCTTCTGGTATTCCTCTCGGAGATGTGGCTTATGTTCTTAAACTACAGAAGTTTTTATGTGGCCTAAAACAGTCAACACAAAGGCATGGTAATTTGTCTGATGCTTTAATATCTAAATGACATCTCACAAAATGATAATTCTTTAATCTATAATATTATGGGATCTTTTGTAGTTCATGTTGCGGTTATTAGATGATATTGTACAAACTAGTAATGATGAAGTATTGTACATAGAGCCTACAGTGATTCTTCTTTATTGTACTTTTAAAATCAAAGATTTGGGCTTTCTTAACCATTTTTTGTGATGGAGGTTTTAAGTGTCTCTGATGGGATTATCATGGCATAAAAGATGTTTGCTCATAATTTATTAAAAGAGTTTGATGTTGTTACCACTTCTCCTACACTATGTCCTTTACGTGCTTATCTACAACTCTTTGCTATTGATAGTAACCTTTATTTTTGGTCCACTAAAATATAAATATCAGTGGGCAAACTCAATTATTTTGCCCATACACGACCATATTTGGCATTTGTTGTACCGTTCCTCCTAAGTCAATTAATGTAGAAACCTCATCTATCTTATTAGGAAGCTACTTTGCATTCCTTTTATTATGTTAAAGGAACTTATACACAAGGGCTATTGTTAAAATTTCGTCCAATCTCATGTTAGAAACATTTGTGATTTAGATCGGACTTCATGTCCTAATATCATAAAATCTATTACCGGTTGCTTTTTACAGTGCAAAGAATTTAGTATATCATGAGAGAAATAAGCATATAGAGCATGATTTTTCAGTTTGTGCGTGGGTAATTAGAGTTTGATTCAAGTATTATATATTTCAACTATAGATGGATCAATCTGTAGATCAAAAGCCTACATAATCCACCAAACAATCATTTTTCGCTTTTCAAGTTGGGGA
This sequence comes from Flaveria robusta, assembly GCA_025506415.1. Taxonomy (NCBI): domain Eukaryota; kingdom Viridiplantae; phylum Streptophyta; class Magnoliopsida; order Asterales; family Asteraceae; genus Flaveria; species Flaveria robusta. Next base: position 11,487,872 of record CM046466.1, on the reverse strand, counting down.
TTTTATATTCTCCGACTTGAGGGGCCCAGGGATGTCGTGTCTTTAAAAATTTACAACCATTCGGAGGAAAAGAATTAATTTAAAAAAATTAATAATCATACCAAACAATTAAAACGATGTGCATATTTTTAGTGTATGAAAAGATTTAATACGAGAAATATTACCCTCTTCTTAACTTTGAACGTATTACTGTGTTCATTGAATGGTAGTTGGTTATGTTGGTTAAGTAGTCACATCAATGAGATAGTTACTTGTTAGGCAAGCAAGCTGGAGACCTTTGTCCACAAGCACTTCCAAAGTTATTTATTATCATTAAAGAAATAAAGGGGGCTATAGCTCGCCAATTATTAATCATTAAAAATTACAAACTAATCCTATAAATCTGAATAATCTTACAAATTATTTTCATATAAAGTTATTATAAATTTAAAAGCTTTGTGCTCTATTTAATATAATTCATCAGTCATTATTGTAATGAGATACGAATCCGTACTTTTTTAGATATTTAAAAAAAATTAAACTAAACCATTTTTTACATAATAAATTATTACAAACTTATGATCATTTCTATTTCTCTCCCTTAAAAGCATGAAATAATTTCTCATGTTTCTAGTTTCTACCATGGAGAAATTTCCATTCTAACATTTACCAACGTAAATATTATCAGAATATATATTTTCTTAAGTTACTAAAATTCTCATTGATATGTGATTATAAGCACTAATAGTTATGTGTATTATTTTTATATAGCTCACAACTATAAAAAGCATTTGAAGAATTCTTCTTGTGATACGTCTACTAGGAGGCTTATTTTGGGTACATTTCTTGCAGCAATACCCCCAAGTCAGAAGGAGTTATAAAGCATACACTCTAGGGCACAGGTATTTGGCGTTGGCGAAACTTATCAAACACACCGTTATAATTGATAGAGGTGTAACGTTGTTATAGGCTTGGACACATCGTTTGTTGCACAACGTATTAGACCATAAACAACATCGTTTTTAGTGTGTGAATGTATATATATGTGTTTGTACATGTAATAATTGATTCTATAGTATAATTTGTTTTACCAAAAACAATCAAGTAATTTGAGTAATTTAAAAAGTTCCTGTGAAATTATTTAAATTACACATTTAACAGTGACAATAGATTAATTTTTTACCATATGTTTAATAACTAGCTATGAAATTGTATTCGCGTGTATCTTAACCATAGAATTGCTTTAATCAATAGTTTAGTTTTTGACACAAGATATACGTACACATAGATATTATTATCTAGAAACTTTATATATGGGTCGTACTGTCCAATACAGTATGTATTTGTCTGCAAAATATCAAATCAATCAATTCATTAACTTTTACACCTTGTTTCGGCTATTACGACCCGTAATGACTTTAACTTACGGGCCAGTAATAAGCCTTTTGACCGTAAGTAAGATTTTTTAATTTTTTATTTAAAGTTTTTGTTCTTTATATTTTGTTTTTAAATTATAATGATTTATTATGTTATTTTTCCAGGTTTATTTTTTGTTTTCATAAAATACCTATTTACAAATTTACTAAATAAATTGATTCATCATTTCAAACTTTCAAATTCACTAAACTGGAGTTTGTAACCCGATGCACATTACGCGTCTTAGTAATAGGGTAAACCGAGACTCAGGCAAACAAATATATTCATAATATTATGTTTCAATCATCGTCGCCGCAACACCGAAACGACTGCCAAAACAGGGCAACCAACACCAATTTTTATGTTTCATCTCGGCTATAAAACAGGCAAAACGAAGGATCTTAGATGAACACATATTCATCATCATCAACATCACCTATATTAGATTATCAACCTAAACAACATCAACCTCACAAACCAAAAAACCCTAAAAGGATTTTGGATAGATAGCAAATGGGCGACAAAGGTGGCGGCACCGCCACAAATGCCACTAACAACCATCTACAACTGAATCAGATCAACCAAAAAATCATCGACTGCCCCAACCAAAAACTCTAAACAGACTTTAGAGCTACAGAAAGGCGGAGGGGATGCGAAGGCAATTGCACCACCACAATCGCCACCTGCAACCGCCCATAACCATCCACAAGGATGCAGACCAAGTTGTACCAAGCGCATAAAACGTTGTACCCACTACAATATAAGATCTAACAAGTAAAAACCCTAAAAGGGTATTTGGGAGATAGAGAGGGCGTAGATCACCACCACAACTTCCCAAAACCGTCCACAATCACCAACGGCACCACCTCAACTAGAAAGAGGAGGCGGAGGCTGCATCCTTGTGACCATCACCATTAGGACATAAATGCAGAAGAAGCGTGTTGCCAAGCACAAAGAGCACATTCTATGATAGGAAGAAGAAAGAGGACAACCACAACACCAGCCGAAAATCCATCTGAAAATTATTATCGTCAACACCTCCAAACCATCAAACACACACTCTTTAAACAACACACATAACAAATGCAAAGACCCCACTTTATGAAAACAAGGATGCAGACAAAGTTACACCATGCGCATAAGATGTTGCACAATTACTCTACATTTATTTTAAAATTTAACATATAATGGTTTTACTGTTATCGAAATAATTTTATATTTTTTTTACACATGTATGTTGGCTCAAGCTATTAAAAAGCTTTAAGGCAACTTTAAATATACATTTTGGTAATTAGTAAAGTTACATGTTATAATTTTATTTTTTCCGATTTAATATGATGAATCAGTATATATTACATTTGTAAATAAGAATTTTATAAAAACTCCAAAAAGATATTATAAATAAATAAATCATAAATAATTTAAAAACAAAATATTAAATAAAAAATCTAAAAATAAAAAAAAAAATTTAGAAAATTTTACTTATGATTTTAAGGCTCATTACGGTCCCGTAGGTTAAAACCATTATAGGTTGTAACCAATTTGATATTTTGCAGACCTGTATGGGCCGTATTGGACAATATGGCCCATATTCAAAGTGTCCGGATATTATGTCTGAGTCTATCCATAGCAAACCTTTAGTTTTTTCCTATAGTCTTTTGTTATAATTTTTAACTTTTTCTCTAAAAACGAGTCCATGGGAGATTAGTTTAACCACAACCTTCTAGGTTTTGGATTGAAATCTTTTTAGGAAAACATATGTATTAATTAGTTTGTTAATTATTTAATATAGATAATCAAAAGTGAGTTATATCTTTAAACGGATTTTGTCACATCTAAATCTACTTTTAATATATTATAGATGTTTATACAGCTGTTCGACATTAATCGCCTTTAATTATTGTTATTATTAGTTTATCTAATCCCACATAATTCGTTATTCAAGTCTTATCCCTCTCTCACAATTGTTTATTAATTAATCAATTTAAATGAAAACATGATACTATATTGGACGGAGGGGCCAGATGACATATAGTTAGTGGTCATTAATTTAATATTATAATAAATAACAAGCCGAAGTCATTTGAGTTTTAGATTATAATAGAATACACTTTGGGATAATTATAAAACTAATTACATTATTAGAAAAAGAAGTTTGAAATCTTATATGTAATGGCATCACTATGACTCCAATTAATTAAAGATTTTAAATTTTGTTTGGAGTAAAGCAAATGTCATCATTTGATGGAATCTAACCAACAATTGAGGGCATACGAACATATATGATATGCTATAAAAACGATGAAGATCATAATAAATTTGTAATAATTTTACATTGTTTTGTTTTGTAGACTAATGATATTAATGATTGTCAATTTATAAGTGTGTGCGAGCTCAAATTCTTATAAATGCAATAATAGATGATATTTAAGAGTAAAAGAAATTGCTAATCAAGAAAAATTAATTCCATAATAAAACTTGATTATATTTTCGACTCTTTATCGCTCAACTATTTAATGAACATAAGTGTAAGAAGTTATAAGAAAAACTTAATTATGAAGGTTTTAGAAGTTTTTAGGTATCCGTACTTTCTTATCATGTAAGATTGTTGTAACATTGTATATATGTAAAATAAAACCAACGAACATCAAGGTTATTAACGCATTTGGGTTTGTAATATGAAAATTTAATAGTGAGTTCATGTTCAAACATATATCGAGTCACATTACCAATGTCATCTCTCAGAAAGTTCGAAATAAGTCCTCATGTTTCTTCTTTCATTCGTTAACACATAAGTTTGACATTTTTCTAAGTGCAACGGATTGTTGAATTTTATTAGCTTTCTAGTCGTAGTTCTCACACTAGTTTAATATATATGTTTCCAACAAAAACCAAATGGGAACTTATTTTAAATTATTAGATAGTCTTAGAATATTACATATAAAATCAGAGTTTTACAAATGTATCCTAGTAATTTAAGATTTAATACCCGTAGTTAAATTATAAAAAGAATGGATAAAGTTTCATCATCTCTTGAAGCATGCATGTCATGAATACCACAAAGCATTCTAGTAGCTTTAAGTGGTATTTCAACACTTATAACTCGTGTGATAATCTTAAACAGTTCATAGAACCTTGACTTAGCTAGCCTAGAAACTAGATTATCTTTTTTCACAGTGAGACCTCTAACATAACTCATACTATATTCGATTTCCTAACCTTGACTTTGAACATTCCACAATTACTATCTAACTTTTGTTAAATATTTCCTTAATTGCTTACACAAGTCCTATTCTGACAAGTTCTCCTTAATCTCTTACATAATTGCTCTCTACTACCAAAGTTAATTGTGCATACTCACAACATGTTTTTTAAAGTTTGAATGATCCCATCACTTTGTTTGGGATTGTTGAGTTATGTTCAATAATACCTAATGTAAATATTTAATCTTTGAAGCACATTCATAAACATGAAGTAAACAATGTCGACCAATTGGACGCATTAGATACATTGGAGAATAATACCTCAAGCCGTGACACACCTCCTTTTGACATGACTCTCATTCTTTATGAGAAATATGATTCTTGGGTAAGTAAAAAGGTGGTGCTTTAGTGAGACGGTCAACAATCACACAAATGTTATCATACTTTTACTCACCTGATCACCAAATCCATGATGATGTTTTATCGTTTTCACACGAGATCGATACATATGTTTTCTGGTATTCCGTCTTTACTTATGATCACATTAGTTTTTATATTTGATACTTCAATTTGCTATATAATGTTGCGTACCTGATCGCACATAATTGGTTTCTACGTCATATGACTGTGTGGAACCCTATGATTATAGGACCTCGACTTATTAGCTTTAACGAGTAGCAAATGATTCACCACAAAAGTATTTTGTTTTCAAACTCGACCAAAGTAGGTCTTCACTCCATTTTTCAACTAAATACTCCTTTCTCCTAGTAAAGTTATAATTTCGGTTATCTTTCAAGTTTATATGATTTTCTCTCTGTAAATGAATGAGATACAAAAGGCCTTATTTTATCTTAAACTTCGTCTTCATGTTGTTTCAAAAACAACTCGCCCGCGGTTATGAAAGGATAGAAACATCATAAACTTTCTTGATTGAATTCTTAATTTGTGTAATGTTTTTTCTCTTGATAAAAAATGTCACACTTAATTATAAAAGACCTACAAAATCCACGTGCCATAAATTAGAAAGTTATACATCAAGTTTATATGATTTTCTCTCTGTAAATGAATGAGATACAAAAGGCCTTATTTTATCTTAAACTTCGTCTTCATGTTGTTTCAAAAACAACTCGCCCGCGGTTATGAAAGGATAGAAACATCATAAACTTTCTTGATTGAATTCTTAATTTGTGTAATGTTTTTTCTCTTGATAAAAAATGTCACACTTAATTATAAAAGACCTACAAAATCCACGTGCCATAAACTAGAAAACAAAATTGAATGATTGATTGAATAAATAAACTATTATAATCGTAATTTAGTGAATATAAAGGAGGAGAAAAGTCAAAAACCCTAGTCCACGGCTAGAGGAGCTAATATTATTATTAGTGGTTTGTCAAAGTGGTGGAGCCCCTCCCATAACTCATCCTTCCTTACTGGTCTTTGGTTAGGTTTGGTGTCACCTTCCGCCCAAAATATTCTAATTATATATTTATATTTGATATCATATTATTAAAATTATTCAAATAATCTTAACCCACTTTAATTTCATTGTCATAAGCCTATTGAGGTTTGGATAAAACTAGCTTTTACTCGTCGCGCGTTATGACGGTATTGGATGCGACGTAATAAGGTATATACTACAATCGATCAAACTTATTTTCAAATTAAATTTATATCAAAACATAAAGTAACTCAAATTTATACCATTGAATAAACACGTTTTATATTTGACATGGCTTTTTTCAAATAAACCTTACGTGAAAACGTAGATCAGCTTAAAACGTAAATAAAAAAACACTTTCAGCAACACCATATGCAGAATGATAAAGTACAAATTACAATCGTTCTGCCTCGTTTCCGAACTAAATTAACGTCGAAATATAAAACAACTCGGTTTTTTATTGTTAAATGAAAACATATTCTATATGACCTGACGTGGTTCCAAAACAAATTTTATATCAATATGTAGACCAACACAACGTACAATAAAAATAAGTACGGTAACGTTTTATATTTAACCTTACTCATTTCCATACAAAGATTACATCAAAACATAATCATCTCAAAGCGTATATAAATAAACACAAAACTTTTTATTTTTACGCAACTTGATCTGAACTAAATTTACATCAAAATATAGACGAACTCGAATTTATACCGACACATACATAAAGATACGAACGTAACAAATTAGTTTTTTAAGTAAAATTATAGAGAACAAAACCCGGAACTTTAGAAACTTACAAAAACAAAATAATATTTTATAAAGTTTCTAAAAGTTTTAAAGGGCCAAATATAAAAGCTACAAATTTAAAGGGGTGAAAAGACCTGTGGAAAACGCTACCGATCTTTAAACTAGAAGTATAATAGGGATCAAAATTTTTTTTTATATTGTTGCTAGAATTGATAGAATATTTATTATATATGAATTAGTAAATTTTGTGACTAACAAAGGCTATCGCTTCCCTTTATATATCGTTGAAAGGAACGGTAAACGTAAAACTAACTAGAGTGATTTACCAATCAAAATAATAAGATAAGATCATTTTTTTCTACATATTTATCAGTTTTTTATAATACAAAAAGTCATTTTAAAACTAAGTATTTCCATGAAAAAATATATAATTATTTAGCATGGCACTCACACACCTATCTCGCGTATTACTAATTCTACATCAGAATTAATTTACAACAATTCTTTATAGATAGAATTGAACTTTTTACCTCAAGTGGAGTTTTATCACACTAATTTCAATGACTTTATCATTTGACTCAATCTTGCACGCTAAATATTTTCAGCTTTTGTTTTTATCATTTTAAGTTTAATATGCCATCTTTCAATTGAAGTTGTAACATTTTATATCTTTTAAGCGTTGGATTTTATAGTTTAACTGTTAGCAGTTTTTAATCACTTAGTTTATCTTTTATAGAATCACACTAAAAGGTGTATAATCGCTTACATTTATGGTAGTTATAACAAAAGCACATGTTGCATAATGATACGAGGTGTTGGAATGATTTTTATCTCAAATGGTTAAGGGTTTTAGTTTCGTCATAAAACCATATTTATAGAAAAATTTATTTTATGATATTAGTATTTGTTATTACATATGTTGTGTACATTTCGTTCCTTCTTATTAGTTATTCATAAGAGAATAAATATTGAATTATATATACGTAACTAATAGTTTTACATATTAATTCGTACTTACACACACGTAACTCTTTGATATACGTAGTTTTCGCATAAATTCTAAATTTGTACTGAAAACGACTTTTATATATTGGTTAAAACGGTGTAGTAAATCATTGCAGCTGTCATGAAAGACATAGTTGTTGGCTGTTGTAACTTGTAACTATCATAGCTATCAGTTGATAGTTACATCCCTTAGTTACTATTGAAAACTAGTTCATCAATAGCAAGTTGTTGATTACTTTTGTTACTAATAATGAATTCACGGATACCAAAGTTGCTATTGATTAACATAGATCGTACCAATCTTTGCTTTTGCTATTGAATTTCAATTTTGCTATTTAAGAGCAATTATGTTGCTAAAGACTATATTGCTACTGAAGGAATATATAGTCTATCAGACGCATTGTCCTATGCTCCTGTTGTTCATTGGGTTTTGGCCTCTTAAACTACCAAGGTGAATTAATATCTCTAGATTTGATAGTCTTCATCGATATTAAACTTTAAAAATAAAGTTGTGTTAATAAAAAAAGGATGAAAGGAAAGTGTCTCTTTTCAATGAGATTGCGCATATATTGTGCCTCTCATATGATAGTAGGAATTGAGAATGTAACATTTCTAAGATCAAGTGGCTTCAAAACCACCCATTATTGCATTGTAGTTTTTATCTAATATCTTGCTAGCTTGTTTTAATTTAGTGTTACATTTCAAAAAAATCTTGATTAAGTGTGCACTTCATGATTTTCAATTTGTATCGATGTATACACTACTTTCTTATTTGGTCTTCAATGAACCTTATATTCCGAAGTTGCCTGAAAGCACTAAAATCTCAGACAAAATATAAGCTTACTTAGTAACATTATGAGTTATTTACGCAAACCAGGTTAAAATTTTGTGGGTTAATCAATTAGTATCGTATTTAACTTCATACAAGTGTATGAAGAACAAGAACAGTTTAAAAAGCCTATTTACATTTTTGGTTCCCTTATTGTGTGCAGTAAATTTATTTTGATGTATTAATGAGTTATTTTGATGTATTAATGAGGGAGAATTACATATTTCACTTAATACAAAGGTTTTTAATGCATAATGTACAATGCTCTTTATACATGATTTGAGAAAATATATAATTTTACAAATTTAAAAAGAGAGATGTATTAAATTGACCCTATTAATAAAGTAGATACGTAAGAACTAGAAATTAATTTATAATAGAACTTGATAAAAAAGTAGTTTGAAAGGTGAAATCGACAACTCAATCCAAATCGACCAAGCTTGTTAAACTTGTTACATTTCTAACCGGTTCCAACCCAACCCAACCCATAGGTTTAGGACCGGTTCTTAATTCTAACCGGTGAAACCAGTTTCATCCTAGTAAAACCTGAACCAAGCCGATTTAATCTGTTTTTAAACCCCATTTAAACCCAATCCTCCCCTTATCCAAAACTTGTTTCAACACGAACCGGTTTTAAGAAAAACCAACTTTGACTTTTGTTGACCCAACCCGAACTGGTTTAAATAGTAGTTTCTAACCCGGTTTCAACTTGTTTTGTACACACGTAATTTATAATATCTTAGAAATCAGTATATTAAGAATCTAATTACTCAAATAAAATGACAACTAATGGAACACATGTCAGCATTATATTTTTTCTCATCAAGTTTTTCTCGATTCTCTCTACTATTAAATAATCATATTAATTAATAATAATAATATATAATTCCTTTTTAGATTAAAATAGTTTTTTAATAAATTTAAAAATCTTTTTATTAATATTATTTTTTAAATATATTAATTTTTATAAAATAAGAATTTTTTCCTAAAACATTAATTTTTGAAAATAATAAATATTATAAAATTGATGTTTACATAAAGTAAAATTTATAAACAAGAACTAATTCAAATTGGAAATTATTATAAGAAAGTTTTTAAAATAACATTTTTAAAGCGTTTATTTTGAAATAAAAATTTTTATTTTATTTATAATAAGAAAGATTTCAATCAATTATTTTCTTGAAATATCATTTTATAATAATAAAATTTTATTATATTTAATATTTTATTTATTCAATCCGTGTAATATACGGGTTTACTAAAACTAGTAATATATAAATAGAGACAAAAATAGATAAATTGAAAATATAAACAGGGATGACGCAATTATAATTATAAATTAAATAGCTAAGTATATGAAAATTTATACATAAATATAGATATTTAAAAAAACATATCTACATATGCATAAAATAATAAAAATAACTGTTTAAACAAGAAAACATAACATATTAGTTAGAAACTTTCAATACTTCCGACTATAGCGATAAAATTATTATTTTTGAGTCTAAAGATCAAATGCCTAAAGTGTTAAAAATATTGATTGTAAGAACAATTTTTGTAATTAGAGAAAATAAGAATGCAAACCTTGGTTTATATATACCACAATAACTATTCATATAGTTTTTTCTTCTATCTATTATAAATAACTAAATGTATGTGCAACTTATTAAAATTCCGGCCCTCATTTATTATCTTTGTTTTTTTTTTTTTTTAATCTAATAAATAAGTTTATTTCTCGTTTCTCATTTTTAATTTAATTCTTTATCTATTTAGTCTTATCGTTTCTCTTTTTTTTTACATAATACACAAGTTTGTTCCCTGTGTTTTTTCAATTGCTAATCTTTACTACTAATCATTTAATATTTAATAATAATGTAATCAAGTTTTTGAAATTTAATCAAGTTATCCATTCGATTAATTCGTAACCATTAGGCTTGATATTTTTCTCATCAACATATATAAAAAATGCTTATTTATCTTAGCTGGTTTAGTTGTAATAACGTTAAATAACGATTATTTTTAATATTGTCTTAAAAAATACAAAAAGCTATGAAAATATAACTATATTTATAGTTGTTTTGTTCCACTACGGTTGTTAGTTGTGTAAGGGTAGGTTTGGGTAGAAGTGGGCCTCCACCTGTAGCCGTCCTGTGGGCCCATTTATCTCAATAATGGGCTTTCTATCCTTGTGGACGGTTGTCTAATTGTGGTCGAACTCCTGTGATATTTACGCCTAACAATATTATTTAAAACCAATGGAAACTAAGGAGAAAAGAAACAGTTGGAATATATAATGTATATATCTTATTTTAACCTTGGTATGATGAAAATAAGAAAAATCAATTAATAATATAATGTTTAACATATCTAAAATAATACAGAATCTTAAAAATACATAAACCATAACTACTATTACCAATATATCATAAATACACAAATTTTAGAACGAATATTTATTTTATCACAATATTCTATTATAAATATATTAAAGTATGGAAAAAAAATGCAAAAGTCGTAATGGACTGGTCAATGTGAGAGCGCACCTGCTCATAACCATATGCTTGACTGTGATGGTCCCATTGAAGAATTATAATTTGATAATATTTCTATCAAATGAAACCATCTTCTAGATAATAATAATCAAACAAGAATTTACAAAAAAAAATAATAATAATAAGTAAAACGTTACTCAAAGTCACTTCTTCATTAAACAGATGAAAATTATGATGATATTTTGAACAAGCAAGGATCCTTTCTTGAGGTCCAGGTAAATCAACCCGAACCCGATTAAGGACTAACCCGAGCAACCCAACCCGATTATTACATCAAACCGAACCCGCATATTATAAATAATTCGGTATTTGGGTTCATTTTGTGAGATTCGGGTCAACCCGATTAACCTGAATATTAATTTTTAAAAAAAATTCAAGACAAATATATGTGTGTATTTTGCCACCTTTTACAAGATTTGAAAATATAATTGTCTAAACCTTATATTTCATTGTTGTTGTGATTCAATTTTACTATGTGAACTTTAAAGATAATCAAAATATAGTGTCCTTTAAAATTTAAATATGCATAATAAAATAAACATAAGTATACAAAAACTTTCGAATCAATATAATAAATAAAATTCTATATTGATAATACATGCTAAATTTCATACATCATTTTGATCACATACAAATCGAGTACACAAACATTTGAGATAAAAGAATAATAATTTAAAGCTTAAAGCTTGTGAGTTGTGCTGGTCTAGTTATTACATTCGTTTACCTACTTGATTTACATCGAATATAAGACTCTACCTATATACACCTTCATGCTTTACTTTTTATAGTCATCATTACTAACACTCGTTATCACTCGAAATTATTGAACTTAAATTTTCTTTTTGTTTTTATTAAAATCCAGTAAAATCAAAAATTGATTGAACAAAATGTAGAAAAAAAATCCTTATAATCTATGATGTTTTATTTATACTTTTAGTTTGGGGATATATATTCTTTGGAAGATATAACACCAAAAGCCTTACAAAGCGGATGCCATGTATGTAATGGTTTTCTTTTTTCCTAATCTACGTTTTATATATCAGATTTTTCTTAAAGTGGCATCTTAGTTCTTAAGACTACAATAGTACTATAAGTTTCTTACGATATCTACCCATTTTGACCCGTTTTAACTGTTTTGGCCAACCCGTATTAGCCGTGTGGCCAACCCATTTTAATCTACCCGTATTTTTCTCCCATTGATGAAATATACTAGATTCACCACTGATCATAAAGCTCACTACAACCACAACAAATCACGTTAAAAGGGCCCAAAAAAATAGCTCCATGGTTTATTCGCTCAAGTCATGATACACTTGAATTGGGCCAAACATACGGGCTTTGGACCAGTTCCAAAGGTATCTCTACAAGTCCTCTTCAAAAACCCTTATGTAGCCTTATCTTGAGCCTACAAAACTCAATCCACTTAAATTGGGCCACACATATCGGGCTTTATACCAATTCCAAGAGTATCTCTACAAGTCATGTTCTAGCATAATTAACTAATGAAGTGCTACTTACGTTATGTTGGATTATTCATGCACTTGTGTGTTGGCGAATAGCACTGCATGATTTGATTTGATTTGATTTGGGTCAACCCATAACAAAAGTGGGCTACCAAAGCCCAAACAATTCCCAACTCATCACCACAGAACACGTGTCTTATCTCCCTTCTACAACCTCTGCAATTTAGCATTTCCCCCAAATGTTCTTAAATTCACCTTTTTTCGTACCTTCGAGATTCCGATCCACCACCGTCAAATCCTCCATGGCCACCGACCCACCTAAGAAACGAGTTGTCGTCTGCGGCGGCGGAGTCATCGGCGTCTGCACCGCCTATTTCATCTCCAAAAAAGGCGCCGCCGTCACCCTCATCGAACAATCATCCATCGCCGCCGCAGCCTCCGGCAAAGCCGGCCGCTTCTTAGCCCTCGATTGGTGCGACGGCGGACCCCTCTCCGCCCTCGCACGTGCCAGCTTCGACCTCCACCGTACACTAGCGGAAGAGTTAAACGGTAAAGAATCGTACGGCTACCGTCGACTCGACACCCTCAGCCTCTCCGTCACCGAATCGGAGAACCCACCTCGCCGGAGGTCGAATATTCCGGCGTGGATCGACGGTCCGGTGAAGAGCCCGAGGAGTATTGGTACGACGGAGACGACGGCGCAAGTTCACCCGCGGTTGTTTAGTCGGAGGTTGGTGGAGGCGGCGGTGGCGGAGTATGGGGTGGAGGTGGTGATTGGGAAGGTGAAGAGTGTGGAGGTGGGTGGTGGTGGGGTGGCGGTGGCGGTGGAGGGTGGTGGTGGTGGTGGTGTGGTTGGTGGTGATGCGGTGGTGCTGGCTCTTGGGCCCTGGACGAGTAAGTTTGCGATGTTGTCGTCGGTAATAATAAAAGAATGTTGTTTGGTGACACATGACGAAATTATAAAACGTCTAAAGCTTATTTTCCCGCTTCTCTACTTTAATTAATAATTTCATAAACTACTAATAATTTTATTTAATTCATTTAAGATTAAAAACATTTTTTATAAATTAAAAAAAGAGATCATTTTATAAATGTAATTTCTAAATAAACAATTTTTTATAAAATAAGAAATTTTACTAAAAGATTAAAATTTTTTCAATATATGAAATATTTTAAATCTTTTGTCTTTAAAAAATAAATTTTTTTATGAAACAAAAATGATTAAAAGCCAAACTTTTTATAAGAAAAATTTTAAAAATAGCATTTTTAAAAACGTTTTGTTTTGAAACAAAAAATTTCAAAAAATTAAAAATAAAAGTTTAAAAAATGATAACATTGTTTTATTATTTAAAGTCATTACTCGTACGTAATTTTAATATTATCATATCTCAAGATATCGTTTTAAAATTCTTAAATTTTTGTTACTAACTATTTAATTTTTATTTATGCAACCCGTGTAATACACGGGATACTAAACTAGTTTGTAATATATCATGCATTAAGTGGTGTAAATAAGGTCATCCATTACAAATTGTATAGGATATAATATGAAATGTCTTGAAATTGAAGTCCTCATGACACACCAAGGACACATGAGTGTGCTTGTATAGGTGTATCAAGTATAGCACTAGTAAGTCGAGAAAGTAACGTCTTTATTTTTTAAAATTGTTGATTAGATAAGTTGAAAGAATTAATTAATTGACTTCTGTTTGTTTAAGTATTTGTAAACTGTTTTGGACATTTGGTTTCTTTTATCAAAAAACAAAATGATTCTTGAGTAGACATGTAAAACTTGTGATGTGGCTCTTTTAATATTAAGTATTTATATTTAGAAGTTGCAACAATCTGTTTTTTAAAGTTTCTTTAAACTAATCAAGACTAAGTTTATAGTACTTTTGTTCAAAACAATCGTAATTTGAATAAATGGAAAACAGTTATCATAAGAAACTAAGTGTTGAGATAAATTGAAATATTATTATCTTTAGTTTAATAGACGGGGAATTAGATTCTTCATTTAGGTATAAATTATAATGATGACTGAACTCTTTAGTATTAGTCGATATCTTTGTATATATGTTTTATATTTAGATTATGATTGTATTTAGGTTTGGTACATATCTCTTTCCTTATTGATAGGTCTTGTACTCCCTATATAATAAGATTGATATTTCTTCAATGGAGAAGAGATTTTTACCCTTGATATCATACGCGTTTATGGTATCAGAGCTGTAACGTGTAATCCCTTACACCCTGTTTTTTTCTTGCCAATTAGCTATGGCTGACGGCGACAAAACCCACACTGAGCAGGCTACGGCCAAACCTCTCCATCCGGTGTACACGGTTACAAATATCCAGCATAAAGTTCGAGTTCTTGATGGCACGAAGGTCACATACACATCTTGGGTCAAATTATTCATGCTTCACGCAAAAGGCTACGACGTTCTTCATCACATAGATGGCACCGAACCACTTGCAGACACCTATCCCGATTATGCCTCATGGGTCAAAATCGATTCCATTGTGTTGCAATGGATATATGGAACTCTCTCCGATGATCTCCTGGTTCGCATACTTGAATCTGACTCTAACGCCAGAACCGTGTGGGTTCGTCTCCAAGGTGTTTTTCTCAACAACAAAGGGTCTCGAGCAGCTAATCTTGAACACGCCTTCACAAACCATAGATTATCAGCCTGCTCCTCCCTTGAAGAATATTGCACTAGATTGAAAGAAATTAGTGAACAATTGAAAGACGTAGACCAACCAGTAACGGAATCTCGTCTTGTTCTTCAGTTGGCTCGTGCTCTTCCACCGGAATATGCCGTTACGGCGGCATTAATCAACCAGCAATCTCCCACCGACAACTCCGCTGTATGTGGCTATTTCGCCACAAGTTCAAATCTGATGGCTCACTGGAACGTTATAAAGCCCGATTGGTAGTAAATGGGAAATCTCAGACAGTTGGCATAGATTGTGATGATACGTTTAGCCCGGTTGTTAAACCGAGCACTATCCGGACTGTTTTATCTCTTGCAGTCTCTCGTTCTTGGCCGATTCATCAGCTTGATGTCAAGAACGCATTTTTACATGGTGATCTTAAAGAGACTGTCTACATGCATCAGCCCCCATGTTTTGTGAACAAAGATTTTCCGGATTATGTTTGTCGCCTTAAAAAGTCCTTGTATGGACTAAAACAGGCCCCTCACGCATGGTACCACAGATTTGCAGATTTCGTTACTTCACAAGGGTTTCGGAGTAGTACTTGTGATTCATCACTTTTTATTTTTAAACAAGGGACTCACATGGCTTATCTTTTATTGTATGTGGATGATATTATTTTGACCACTTCAGATGCAGGTCTATTGACTCGGATCATTGCTTCATTATCTTCCATTTTCGCCATGACAGATCTTGGTAACTTGCATCATTTTTTGGGCATTACGGCAACCCGTGACAACACCGGTTTATTTTTGTCTCAATCTCAGTATGCTCGAGATATCTTACAGCGGGCTTCTATGTCAAATTGTAAGCCCAGCTGCACACCCGTGGACACGTCCACCAAGCTCAGCGGTTCTACCGGTGCATTATTAGCCGATGGTACATTATACCGACAACTTGCCGGAGCTCTACAGTATCTTACATTCATGCGACCAGGTATCACGTATGCTGTTCAGCAGGTATGCCTCTTTATGCACGCTCCAGGGGAGCCTCATTTTGCTTTTATGAAACGCATCTTTCGATAAATAAAAGGCACTTTGGATTTTGGTCTACGGATCATGGCTTCCAAGTAATTGTCATTGACAGCCTACTCTGATGCCGATTGGGAAGGGTGCCCTGACACTCGGCGTTCCACGTCCGGATATTTTGTTTTTTTGGGGGATAACCTTGTCTCATGGTCGTCTAAACGACAACCTACTATATCTCGCTTTAGTGCTGAAGCCGAGTATCGTGGTGTTGCTAATGCTGTTGCTGAAGCAAGCTGGCTGCGGAATCTTTTGCTTGAGTTACATGTTCCACTACGGTGTGCCACTATTGTCTATTGTGATAATATTTCAGCAGTGTACTTGTCGGAAAACCCGGTGCAACACCAACGCACCAAACATGTTGAGATGGACATTCATTTTGTACGTGAGAAGGTTCAGATAGGTCACGTACGGGTTCTTCATGTACCAGCCTCTTCACAGTACGCAGATATATTTACTAAAGGTCTTCCACGACAACTTTTTCAGATGTTCAGGTCCAGTTTGAGTGTCCTTTCCAATCCCGCTCGAACTGCGGGGGACTATTAGTCGATATCTTTGTATATATGTTTTATATTTAGATTATGATTGTATTTAGGTTTGGTACATATCTCTTTCCTTATTGATAGGTCTTGTACTCCTTATATAATGGGATTGATATTTCTTCAATGGAGAAGAGATTTTTACCCTTGATATCATACGCTTTTATTTAGCAATTGAGCTTACGATTAGCCAATAGCCCATTAGGATGATCCTGCTGACTTGCTTAAACAATAAGGCCCACGATCATGGGATCAGACCACCTTTTGGTGCTCACTGCTCCCTGCCTCAGTAAGTTAGTATTAACTATTAACCCATTAGATTAGATTTTAGAAAAAACCATAAGCCCAACTTTTTAAACGGTTGGAACCCTATAGACTGAAACCGGTTTGAACCTGGCCACACACAAACCAAATCATTTGTGATCTCCAACCCCGTTTTCAAACCCATCAAACCTGGCCAAGCTCCCGTCAAGAAGCATTTCTATGTAATTGCCACATCACATGTCACATCATCAGAAGTAAATGAAGTTAACGATTTGTCAAACTAGAATTGTTATTGGTAAAAAGAATTGAAAGTTAGAATTACCACTAGTCTAATTGATAGTTAAGATTAATATTAGCCAATAATTAATAGTTTGGATTATTAAAATCTAAATATAACAAGTAATATAATAATAACTTAAAATAAAAACATTACATAATAATAATTGACGAAGAATCTTGCCTTCAATTTTCCAATCCCTCTAGGTTACCTAAGGTGACCGTTCTTTATCAACAAAAATTTAAAGATTCTTCTCATCCTCTTTCAAGGGAAATTTTTTTTTTCAATCTCCATGCATATGATGTTAAATTTTCCTAATTTTCCAACAGTACTATCCAATCTTTCGTAGACCATTGAATATGATCCGACTTATTTTGGCATGTTCCTTCTGATCTCGAGTCTTGGTTCATGTGGTATTTCATCAGAATCTTCCACATTGATATTGATGGAAGTGAAGTATTTCATACAAACCGAGGAGTTCGGATTGTGGGTGACCGGTGACGGATATGATATGTATGTGGGACGGTCCTATAGATTTATACATACACTTATGCATATGTATATACAAGGATGTTCACCATTAGATAGTTATGAATCAAATCCGTTTTCTAGTCTTTTCTAAGTAAATTAAGAGGGAGTCCATCTTTCCTCTTCCTAGGACCAATGCTTTCAAAAATGGATCGTAAAGTGACCTGATTACCTTACGGTTCACCGGCCGAACCGTTCAGACTGCTCTCACCAGATTTAACAACTAGTTGATATCATAAATAATAAAAATATTAAAAATGACTTATGTTTGTATATAATTTAAAACAAAATATGAATATAATATATGTTTTTAGGTATTTTTGTAATCTTAATATATATAAAGAATTATTTAAATATAGTATAGATCTTTGAATACTAAACTAATAAACAAATAATATTTTAAATAATTAAAGAGAAATACATAAAACATTTAATTAGTTAAAGAGACATCACAAGGTCACCATGGGTTCATTGACAACGCAACTTAATAAGAACTTCATCGTCAACTATTTGGTTATGATGGGTATGCATAATTTTCAATATATTTCATGAGATCTGATTGAATATAACTAATTATCATAAGGGTCTTTGTTGGGTAGTCAAGCACGTGCCAAAGCCACTTATCAAGCCCAAATCTATTTTAAAAACAAGTCAATTTTTTTTATTAAATTTTATAATGAAATATTAAAAAAAACAAACAAACAACCAAAAATATATATTTAAAAATTAACGAGCATAAATGATAAAACTATAGAGAAAAGACAAAACAAAGTAACAATCGTGAACAATGAAGTAAAAAACATAAAATAATGAGATTTCATTACTCGATGAAATATGATTTAATGGGTAAAAGTGTTTTATTTAGTTCCTGCTTAAAAATTCTTATATATAGTTATATAGTGTATGTATGTATGATATATGTACAATAAACTTTGAATAAATTTGGGATGAAGATAACCTGGACATTACGCAGCATAATAAAATAACCGCTGCACGTAAATTGTTGGATTATTTATTGTGTTGAGTCGAATTAATGAAGTAGTGAGAGCAATGTTTTTGGCATCTCGTATCACTGGAATAATTGGGTTTTTATTAAAGTCAACTTTCTTTGCTGGAGGTTACGTTTGAATAGACTGCTAACATTCCTTTCTCTGATGCATCGACATATTAATATTGATAACCATTTTGTGTGTTTTGTGATGAGAGAGAAGAATGCATAGATCATCTATTTGTGGAAAGCTCATTTTCTCAATTAGTTTGGGACGTTATCTCCTCTTGGTGCAAGTCTCATCTTTTTACTTGTTTGATGCAAAACATTTATTTCAGATTCATACTTTAGCTCGTGGGTCTTCAAGGTTGAAGATGATTATATATTCAGTAATTCAAACTTCTATTTGGTGTCTATCGAGAAATCGGAATGAATTAGTATTGAACAAAAATCTATAAATATTGAGAAGATGATGGGTGAAATAAAAGTGTTTGGTTTATGTATGGCTTAAACACAGATCTAAGAATCTATCTTTAATTTGGGATCAATGGAAAACTTTGGATGTATCTAATATGGTGAGTTAAGTTAAAATATTATGAATTATGTAATGATTTAGACAAACTTTATGTGTTAGTCAATGAAGTAATAAAAATATTTGTGGGCCTTTATAAAAAAAAAGTGAGAGTAATGTTTGTTATACCTGGTCAAAGGTTTATAATATTGACCTTTGAACCTCAACTCTACCTTCCCAATTTCTGCATAGCGTACTGACAACGGCAAATATGAAGTAATACAAACCATCTCGTTAAACGTTTTTTTATCATTTGATGCCTTCATTGCCTTGTGTCATGTTAAACATCGATCTTTGAATTACTAATATTATTGTTTACATATTTGGTTACTATTATTACATAATAATATTCTATCAGTATTCTAGCGGCTTTATTTCTTTAATTATGTGTTGCATCTTTATTTGAAATTCTGAGTGTCTGTTGTATATTTTTTTGGACGATGACACCTATAAACAATCTTCATAACATCACTTTCATAAATCCAAAAATAAGGAATAATTTGTGTATGAGTCTGGCTGTGTTGATTTGTTGTTGGGCAGCTTGGGCTCTTGATTTGTTGTTGGGCAGCTTAGGCCCACATGACACTTGACCCGAAGTCTAGGAGTGCCCACTACTCACACCTAGAGTTGTAAGCTACCATAGATTTGATATATGAAAACATAAAACATAAAACAAAAACCAAACACAAAATTGTAGTAAAGACGACAAGATCAAAACCCCAAAGACGAATATGAAACATACACTTGAAACAAAACCACAGTGATCACCAAATAGAACTATCAATCTACACTGAGAATGTGTAAATTCGCTGCAATGAAGAACGAGGATAGTGATCACTAATGATGATCTGAGACTGATCAGTGAGAGAGAACAAAGATTTTGAAGGCAGTGTGTTCATCGAAATGAAGAACCATAATCCTGATGTGATGCTTAAACTGTCCAGCAACATCTAAACACGTACTACTTCAGCCCTTAGCTTCTAAAGGAGACAACATTAGTCCCTCAAAGATACTTTCTTCAGAACGAACTTCTTTGATCCCTCAACTTTAATACCTACACATTCTTAACCCAAATATAAGAAATACTATAAAATAAAGCCTACAATGGAATTGAATACTTGCCTTATTTCAATGACTCTCCTCAGTTCAATAGACAAACATATCCAACAAACCCATATCATTACAAAAGAAGTGATGTTGAGTAACGTTAAAAACTTTTGTAATACCATCAGTTATTTTCATTTTCGAATATATATTAAGAATTTTAATTACATCAATTAAAACTTTTTCACGAACAAAATGTAAATCAATTTTAAAATGTTTCTACTATCATGAAATATTAGTTAGCTGATGTAGCAGCCTCATCATCACAATATATAGAAATACGGACTCACTGTTTTTTAATTTTGAATAAACAGAGAAGGATCACACTTTGAGCAAATCAATGAGCACATAACACGCTTGCCAACTTCTTCATACCATTTCCTAAGGGTATGTTTTAACCCATACAAGGATTTAATAAACTTACAAACCTTAGTTTCATCTTTTAACTAATATCCTACAGGTAATTACATATAAACATCTTCAATTACACTACATATAAGAATGCATTATTTATGTCTAATTGAAAAAATGACCAAATATTCTACACAACTAAACAGATAAGAGCTCTTATAGTTTTTATTTTTACAATAATTGAAAATGAAGTGAAAATATCCATCAAAATCAAGTCTTATACCATTTATCTACTGATCTAGCCTTATACCCGTTGATTTCACCATTAGCTTTGTATTTAATCTTATTGATCCACTTGCATCTTATAGGTTTTTTACGTAGTGGCAAATCTACTAGAAACCCATATGTTGTTTCTATGTAAGTTTTTATCTCAAAATTCATAGGTTCGCACATGTCCAAGAGAAGGCTGAACTATCACACTACGTTATTGAGAAGTGCTCAGACCAATCATATAGAAGAATAGTTATATATAGATGTGTTAAATACTTAAATATGCTAATAATAACACATAAGTTTTGTCTTAAAAAGTTCATAAGATTTAGTTGTATATTTTAATACAAATGGTAACATTTTACCTATCTATATAACCTTATTCATATATCGTGTTTGGTCCTTTATGGATATGGTGGAACATGTATCCTTAACTTCAACAATTAAATGTTATATAAGAATTTAAAGGTCGTTAATTGTTAAAGTGATATAAATGTAAAAAAATTCTAAACCAAATGAACTAGGATTTGGTGAATGGCACTATATACAGTTACTAGGTTAGTACCATATGTATTACACGGGTTGAATAAATAAAATATTAAATAGTTATTAATAAAAATTAAAAAAATTATAAAATGATCTTTTGATATAAGATATAATTGACATTACAAACGAGCAATGTTTTTAAAACCGGATCAGACAGTGAACCGGACGTATTACCGGTCAGTTGGTTGGACCGGTTCAACGGGTCGGACCGGATATAAGAACCGAATAAAATTATAATTATTTTTTTTATAAATATATGTAAAAAGTACAAATAAAATAAAAAATTATATAAAAAACCGGTTCAACCGGTCCGACCACTGGTTCAACCGGTTCGGTTCCCGGTCCGACCGCCGATTCGACCGGTTCAACCGGTCCGACCACTAGTTCAACGTTAAAACGGTTTGAAGCACCGAACCGGACCGGATTTGAGTCCGGTTCCCTGTCCAACTGGTCGGACCGGCGGGTCCGGTCCGGTTATCAAAACCATGCATACGAGTGATAAAAGGACGATATCATTTTTTAAACTTTTATTTAATTATTTTTTTGTTTTTTTAAAAAAAGTTGATTTTTTTAAAAATTGTTTCAAAACAAACCGTTTCTAAAAAAGTGTCATTTTTATTAATTTCTCTATTATAACTTTTGAAATTTAATTATTTTCGATTCATAAGAATTTTATTTTTTAAAAGCCACATGTTTTAAAATATATTGTGTTTTTTAAAAGTTTGATATTTTTTTAAAAAAATTTCTTATTTTATAAAAGAAATTATTTCTTTACAAATTGCATTTGTAGAAAGATCTATTTTTTTAATTTAATAAAAAATATTATTAATATGAAAAAATTAAATAATATCATTTGTATTTAATGTGATATTTATTAAGAAAGAGAAGTGAGAAAATAAAATTTAGAAGCTTTTAATTTATGAAAAATGACATGCAAAAAACTTTTTTTATTAATATAGATAGATTCTTGTCAGTCCAAACCATTCTCTAAAATACATATGAGAATGATAAACTCAAAGACTCAAATTTCATATCCTAGTTTCATAATATAAAAATTGTTCTTAAAATGAATAATAAGTTATTTGTTCTTGAAGATCCTATACATAGAAGAATCTGTCAATGCTGCTACAACCGTTAGGAAAGTCTAGAATAAACATGTGAATGATTCTTTGGAAATATCATGCCTTATGTAGGCAACAATGATACCTTCATACTCTGCAGTAATGATACCTAAACTCCAAAGGGTATGAAATATCTTTAGCATTTGATATGATCGAGCAACTAGGGGAAATATTTCAGCATTAAAGCTTGTCATGAGATATTCGAAAACATTAAGTCCATTGTTTTATGTCATATGAAGGATGCTACTTAGGTAAGCCCAAACGTTCTAAAAATGAAGAACTATGTTGATCGATTAGGTAAGTTTAGTTTTCTCTAAAGCAATGAGTTGGTTGTGGACTTGATCCTTACTATTTTCCCTAGTCGTTTAATTAGTTCATGATGAACTACAATATGAATAGTTAGGAAAAGTCCATCTAGAGTTACATTTAGTACTAAAAATTATTAAGTTGTACATTCTGGTAAATGTATCTAAAGGGTTAATGATCGAGAAGGAAAAGGTCAAGAACCATAAGACTAACGAAAAACGGGCAAGAAGGGTCAAATAAAAGCAAATAGAAGCTTGAGCAAAGTTGTTGCCAACAAGCAAGGGGTAAAGAAAACTTCAAAAGATGATAAGTGTTAGAAGTATATAAATATTATATCAAATTAAAAAGAATAAAGTTTTAAATATCATTATATGCTTTTTTTTTTTTAAAAATTATGGCGTAAATTACGCTTTTAGACCTTGTGGTTTGGCAAAATTTACAGTTTCAATTTAATAGTTTTAAGTTGAAAAATGTACAAGTGTTTAAAACGCTAACCAAATCTAACTATTATTTCTCTTCATTCATCCCCTTCGTTCTTCCCATCATTTTCTCAGTAGATATACGGTGGTTGCAACGTGGTTGTAGCCTATATACGGGACAAGAATGGTTGTAGAGATGCGCTTTGGTAGTCAAAAATGAAGAATTTCTAGTAACTGAAGCGGAGTCAGGAGCTATATGAAGCAGGATAATTTTTTTTTTCTACCATTGATATTTTGCCATTGATTTGTGATGATGAATCTATTCCTGAGTATTTAATTTGTTTTGTCTGAAATCGAAGGGGAATATTAGGATGGTGGTGGTTCGTTGGTGTTTGATCGATAGTGAAGGAGGGGTATAAGAGGTGGTGAGCTATATTGGTGGTGGTTCTAGAGGAGATTAGTGAAGGATGATGTAGGTGGTGGTGGGATACTGCGACAACGAGAGGGAGAGATAAGTTGGGATTGTGGGATGGTTTTATAATTTTGTGTAATTAACTTTAAAAGATGTGCTAAAAAATTCGTGAAAATAACAAAAATGTCCTTGGTGTAACATCATTTTCTAACGTTGTCAATGGTGTGGATAAAATTGAAATAAAAGCTAAAACTTTTATAATGTTAGTGTAACAAGTAAACTATTGAATTAAAACCATAATAAATTATATAATTTTGAAAATAAAAGAATCAAGGTTAAACAAAAAAAAATTTCAGGATTAATACTTGAAATTACTTTCTACAGTTTATGTAAGTTACTGACCAACATTTATTACGACATTGTCATTACATTGATCTTAATAACTGATTTTACTTGATTAACAATTTAAATTAATTTCTACGGTCTTTTTTAAGAATTCGATTTAATCTATATATTCAACTAGGTTAGTACCCCGTGTATTACACGGGTTGTATAAATAAAATATAAAATAATTAGTAATAAAAATTTATAAATTATAAAACCATATTTGAAGATAAAATATGAATATAATTGCATATCAATAGTTACTTTAAGTAAATAAATAATAACGTATTTTTCTTAAACTTTTATTTTATAAAAAATATGGGTTTTAAATATTTCGTTTTAAGAAAAATGAATTTACTTTAAAAAAAAAGTTTGTTGTATTCTATATTTTATAAGACTTTTGTTTTTAAAAAGTGTGTTTTTAATAAGAAAATAGGTTTTAATTTATTAAATTATATAATTTTTAATTTGAAAATGGTATAAGTAATATTATTAGTATTCAATATTATTAATAATAATAATAAATAAGAAAGTTAGTATGATAAAATTTATAATTGTGTAAAGTCTTATTTTGATTTTTTTTTTTGTTATAGATAGATAGATATACAGATAAATAGATAGGCTAGAAACCCATTTATTAAAGAGATCATAGTTAATAATAAACACGAAGAGTTATAGTACGATATTTTAATACAAGATATGATTAAAATTATATATACGTAATAGTTCAAGAAATAAAACAATTATACTATTTTTTAACATTCTTATCTAAATAGTTTTATTTTTAAACATTTGTGTTAAGATTTGTTTTATAAAAAATTTATTGTTTGTAAGAATCTTGTTTATTAAAAACTCGAGTTTCTAATTATTCTGGTTATTTTACTGCTTTTAGAAAATTTCATATTTTTTATAATTTTTTTAAAAGGGACCGATTTAAAATATTTTGTTTAAAAAAGTTTTAGTGTTTTAGAAAATTCATATTATATAAAAATTTTGTTTTTTTATGATTTCTATGTTAATAAAAATATGTGATTTTTAATTTTCTTAATAAAGTTTAATTTTAAGAACATAACTTGATTTTAAGAAAATCTAGATGAGAGAGAGAAATGCATTAATTAATAAAATTAATTTTTATTAAGAGAGAGAAAAATGTTTAAATTATTATAATACCCTTTTGGAGAGAAAATAAAGTTAGAATGTTTAAAATAATGACAAGTGTCAAAATGATGGTTTAATAGAGTGACAAGTGACATAAAAAACCTTATTTTACTAGATACTATAGATTAAGGACATCAAAACAAGCCACGATCTCTTCCCTCACACAACCAAACCACCGAAAGTACACACACCTTTATTCTTAGGGCTGTTTTTTTCATTTGAGGGAAACAAAATTTTATGGTCCTGCGATTCTTATTTACATTGAATTTTTTTTTATTTGTTGGTATCTTAAAATTCTTGAATATCCTGTTTAGTAATTTGTAGATATATAATGTATTTAATCAGAAACCCCGATTTAATAAAATTCATATTATTTGGATTTTTGCATAACTAAAGTTTATTTTGAGTGGGATGGGATCTAGAAGTAAAATTATTGGAGTTAGACTGATATATCTTTTCTTAAGCTCAAAGACTCGAGCATCATCTGAGATGAATTGATGTAATCTAATTGTTGTGTAATTAAAAGTAAAGTAACAATCGTAATTCATAACAAACTAAAATTTCTTTTTCTATAAACATCTTTCAATTCTCTATCCTTTCTTTAGGTGTCATATAGATCATCTATAAATCTAAAACATTCCTAAGGTGTTAGAAATACATCATTCAACCATCCACAAACCTTTTGTTGATATAATAAATTTAAGATACCCTCTCTCTCTCTCTCTCTCTCTAAAAGTTCTCTCTCTATAAAAGGTGCAGGTAGCCTTTGCGTAGATAACTTATGCGGGTTGTAAAAATACGGTACGAAGCCACCCGATAGGGGGAGGCGGTGTTCCTGCCGGTACCCACGGGTGCCTCCACTCTCCTGAATGCCCTCTGCCTTAAAATTCAGATTTTTATTTCCTAATCAATTTTACAAACCAAATCTGTACATCTATATCTATCTATACATACTAATTAAAGAAGGTTTCTAAGTGACACGTGACACAATTATAGGCCTCTTAAATCTTAATTTCCCGCCTCTCTCTCATAATTAATAATTACCTTAATTACAAATGATATTATTTGATTTTTTTTCAAACTAAAAATATTTTATAATAAATTACAAAAGAGATATTTCTATAAATGTAATTTTAAAGAATTTTTCTAAATAAGATATTTTTTAAAAACATTCAAAAAATTTAAATACAAAAATAATTAATATAAATTTTTTATAAATTGAAAATAATTAAAATTCAAATTTATTATAAGGAAATTTTAAAGATGATATTTTTTTTAAAACTATTTGTTTTAACACAAGATGTTTAAAAAATAACTTTTTTGGAAAATAAAAAAAAATAAAAAATAAAAACAAAAGCTTAGAAAATGATATTATATTGTTATCGTTTTACAAGTTAAAATTCTTACTCATTAGTAATTTCAATCATTTGTTATCTCAAAAATCATTTTATAATTTGTAAGTTTTTGTTACGACCTATTTAATATTTTATTTATTCAACCCGTGTATACACGGGATACTAACTAGTAAGTTATGAATGACCTTCAAATCCAGATTTCTCATTAGGCAAGTAATTTATTAAACTATATATTAATATTAATTCATGATTTATTATCTTAGAGAATAAAATTAAAGAAACATTCAATTTGTTTTTGTTTTTATCTTATAAAGTAAGGAAAATACTACATATAGTCACAAATCACGTGTAATGACAGCTGTGACATAGCTTTTTGACTAAAATAAATTAAGATTTTGGAATGTAATCATTTACACAAGTCTCTTCATAAAGGTGACTTTTAAGTAGTGGAAGTGAGTGAAAGCACCCACTATATAAGCACCCAATGTCCTACACACTCTCATTCTTACAACCTTTCCTGCACAACGTACAAGTATTATTGCTGCTGCTTTTGATCCACTGGCAAAGAGTATATTTATAGGAATTATTGATCTGCCCGAGCATAAACACATGCTTAACGACAAGTACCATTCTTGTATTCTATAATATAAAACAAACCATGTTCCTATATAAAAAAGTTTACAACCAATGATCTCTTAGTCTAGTGGTTAAGAAGGAGGTGGGAGGCTTTGCCTCTCTTTAAGGTCCAAGGTTCAAACCTTGACATTGGCGAATATTACTAACTTGGTGATACTAACTACTAACCAATAACCAGCCGTTCAAAAAAATAATAATAATAAAAAATAAATAAATAAATATAAAAAAGTTTACAATAAATTGTACTTTGTATAAGGATGATAGAGAATCTAACATAAGTGATAAGTTACGATTTTTTCTCTTAACCTCCAAGGAAGATACTTTTAAAGTATTCACAGTGAAATTCTTATTTTTTATAAATATAATTATATTAAAAATAATTATTTTTTATATCTCTTTTACAATTAAATAATATTTTTTATATTTTTATCATAACTTTTTTCTCTCTCATCACACCACTTTTAAATATATTAAAAAATTTATAAGAGTCGAATAGTGTTTTTTTAAATATATAAATAAACACTAATATTTTCTCTTTTATCCACTCACAACCACTTAAACTCATTCCTTATAATATAAAAAACAAACTCATATACTTTTAAGTAATCCACTATGAATGCTCTTAACCTTGTATCTTTCTTTCAAGTCTTCATAAGAACTCGTTACCGGTAAACTTTTCAAGTTTTACAATACTGTCACGAACAACATTATAAACTAAAATACAATTATTTTAGGCAGGCTTTCAAAATGTGATAGCTGAAAATTAGTAACGTATTACTCGAATCTGCAACCTATACAGCTATATTAATATCAACCTTATATTTTTAGTAAAAGTTGTGGATTTAGTGCTACTAATTTTCAAACGTCAAAACTTAAAAAATAATTAGTTTCAAAGTTTTTGTTGTAGAACCGTTCTTTTTAAAAAATAAAAATAAAAATAGTTTTGTTACTTTGTATCTTAACAATGTGGGAAGGTTGAAGATTTTTATAGTCATTTTTGGCATAATTTTCTTGCCTTGTGAAAGAATGATGGAATAGTTTATTTTTAATTATTTAAAGTTAACTCTTCATGTTATTCGTACTATCAATGACAATATAGGGTTGAAAGTTCAGATTAATCACAAATTCATTTGGATTTAAAGTGATGTAACTTCCTTTGTGTTTATGATTTAACCCATGTCAATAATAGGTTTGTGTAAAATTAGTTATGATTTAAATATAAAAGTATATTATATGGTCTGTGAGTTGTAGCACTAAAAAATCGACGACAATATATAAACTTATTGATGTAGTGGTATGATATTTATCTCTCACAAAAATGATATAGATTCAAATTCTTACAAATATAAAATTTTGTGAAATTTACTGGTAAGAATTTCCAGTTTAAAATTTTGTCCAACGCACTAGTAACTCTAACTTTAAAAAACTTACTTTAGAGAAAAATTCTTAAAATGTTATTTCTTTCACAAAAAATTTCTCAAAATGTCCATTTTTTATGTCCGGACGTTTTTATAGTAGTTGGAAGCCTCTATAGTTGGTCGGGCGCCTCTGTAAAAAGGTTAGACGTCTATAGTAGGATCGAGCGCCTTTGTAGTAGCTAGGTTTGAAAACCTCTATAGTACGTTGGGCGCCTTTATAGTACTTTCAGACGTCACTATAACAGGTTTGGACGTCTATATAACAGGTTCGAGGGTCTTGTTTGATATGGATATTTTAAAGGATGGTTTTCTGAAATGGATTTTTAAGAGAAATTTTATTAAAAAGAGACATTATAGGAATTTTTCCTTATTGTAATCTCTGATTGGTATAATAATTACATTGAATATAGTTTACGTAATAAATAGGCCGGTCAAACGAGGATCAGTTGTCAAAGTTTGACCTCACTTGCAACAACCTTGCCCAACTTTCTGTTGGCGTGAACCCATCATGGGAATGTAGTCACATGAGTGTGTGGAATTTCCTTATGATTTATTTATTAAGTAAAGTAATTTATTTATTTTTTAAAGTGATCATACCTGGTTATTATAAAATAAAAAAGATTGTGGAAGAAAAATAACATCAAACCCCTATCTATAGTCTTGTATCTAGGATATCTCGGTTGATTTATTAAAAAAAAAAATTACTCATAAATTTATCTTGCTTTTACTTTTAATATACTTTAAATAATTAATATTCTGTTTAGGTTTAAATCCAAAATTTTTCCTATGATTACTGTTTTTTGCTTAAAAACATATTTGTTTAATAAAATCATTGATAGAAAGCTAAATAGACATTTTTACTAATGTGATGCCTCTCTAATAATGTTAGAGAAAAAAAATACTCATATGACCACGAGTTAAGTAACACCTTAATCATGTATCTATGGCCACTTGCTTTGCGCACTCACTTCATTTCATCAAACATAAGGAGAAAATCACATTTTAACGGGAGTCGACTCTTGTGTATAACGCATTTGCTTTGCATATCCATTATCATCAACACACGTTTTACAAACATATCTAATACACACGTGAAAAGACTCACGCACTACACATAGTATATGCTTATCTGATTACTATACGAGCTAAAGAGGTTGCAATCTTAGTTAATGATGTACATTTCACTAAGCTTTCTTTGTCTGTATAAATTGTGCTTATGCACATGTAACCCATCCATAATGTTAGCTACTATAAGAAAGCCAATCCATGTCCCAAAGGGACATGCTTGCTACAATCATTAGCAATATCACTATACCGCATTGAATATAATTTTCTCTTTCTATTAAGAACTTGTGAGATTTTACATCTCTTGACCCTCCAAATTACATTCCTAATTATATGTTCATTGTTGAAACAAAAGGATGTAATCATCATAGACTTATAAGATTTGTATGATCTCCAATGTTCTAGCTAGATCTTCTTTGTGCCTTCTTTAGTACAGATAGAAAGTAAGCAACAAAAACACCAAGATAGCAATACCACTTGCAGTTAACGTTTTTATATTGCTAGTTCCCCTTTGTCTTATATCAATTAAAGTTTGCTCGTTGTTAAAAAATAAATACCACCTGCACCATCATTGCCATGGTGTTGGCAGTGGATCAATAGTTAAGGTGGCAGTGTTAAAAGTGAGAGGCAAAGATTTCAATTTTATTATTTAACCTCATTCATATCTTTTTTTTAAACAACCAACGAATAATTTTTACGCCGAGTGACCGGGTAAATTAATTGGCGAAAACCACTCACGCCCGTAAATACAAACAACATTGATCACCCGACCCGCCCATCATTTCAGGAGAAATAAATTTAATAGTCTATGATGATTACATCCTTTTGTTTCAACAATGAAAGAAATATTAAATTCTTTGGAGAAATAAATTTAATAGTCTTTGGAGCTCTTATTGTCTCTTCCAATAATGTTTTTCCAACAAACCAAACACACCCTAAGAAAAATTCCACCATAGACTTAGATATTCTAAAGGGGAATTGAGAAGATAAATGTGATTTATTTCTCATTCAGAAACAGCTGTGAATTAGGAAGATAAAACTATAAAAGGGCACCATGTGGCAAGCATACTAATAATTCTATATATTTTAAATTATTAACTTTAATCACAAAAGGAAAATTAAAAGTCATTATCCTTTTTTTCGTGTACGCTGTAGCTCATATATGGATACGTTATAAATGATTTTTAAGAATTAGGAATACATTTTTCTAATGTAATATTTGAAGATTTTGGAATTCATTTTTGGTAAAGATCATATTCGCATCTATTAGGCTACGTGTTATACTCCTTCAAGTAAGTGGGCATGAGTATTATGACTAGGGGTGTGCAAAAAGATTCGTATCCGAAACCAAACCCGGATTTCTGAAATCCCGAACCCAAAAAATCTAAAAATTCGGATATCTAAAAGTTTGGATTCAGACTGTGTTTTTGAAAAATTTTAGATATCTGAATTATCCAGAAAAAATTTTTAAAACTTATTAAATAATAAATATGAATTAGAAATTTTGAATTTTTGGAGAAATCAAATATACGAAAGAATTTTTAATAAATTTATTAAATAATACATATTTTTTGATAGAATTTTTAATCTGATGCGACTTCGAATGCTAAATCCATTGCTAGAATTTTCAGATATCTAAATTTAAACACCCCTAGATATGATAAAGACGCAGGGCCAACCCCCTCCCCCTCCTAAGACAGGGTCTTTGAGATGTGAGTGTGGTCAGAGGGTTTTGCCCCTTGTACATTGTCATGCTTCCCATGATTAGGCTTACTCAACATCTTGAGCATGGTATATTACGTTAAGCTTTAGAAATAACTGTTTTAAGTTTTGATTATGATTCAAGGTTAACGGTTTTTAAGTAATTATATTTACTTTTTTAACAGCCAAAAGTTATATAGATCACACACAAATAACTAGATGAAGTTACGAAACAAAGTTAAAACAAGATTAAAGATTACGTATTTTCCCATATTCTCCAGCCAAAGGGAATGTGGTGGTCTTGATTTCTCTCAAAATCTCCATATCTATCAATTATCATTCTAGTTTTGAAGCATCTTCTTTCTTCTTTTTTTTACTTTTCAAATACACCAAAGACGCACTAAAAAGATCACATTAATGGGCAGTTTAATAAAATTTGAAACAATAAGTGCTGAACAATCAAGAAGTCTTATTGCTTAAAAGACTCTGAACCAGTAAGTGCTGAATTACTAAGTGATGTTTGATTGAATCTCTTAATAGCTGTGTCAAATGACTATTTTACCCTTTTGACTATCATCGTCACTACTTTCTCTTCTTTGTATCTATCATCATCACTTCTTTTCCTAACTATCATCATCAGTTCTTTATCTTCTTTGTATCTATCTTCCTTTATTTTTCTTAATTCTTAGATACCATAACCATTAATCAATCTTTACTAATAGGTTTTTCTGTTTTATATAAGAGGTGTTGTAGTGTTGCAGAGAAACCCAAAAGGAGAAGAAAAGGGATGGCGGTGATTGGGTATTGTATAGAGAAACCCGAGATGAGCTCCAGCGAGGAGTGCACCGGCGATGGCTGACAGAGGGTGAGAGGCGCTGCGACGACAATGTGGCGGTGAGGGGGCGACGATGATGGGCAGCGACGATGGGGTTGGCGGGTGTGGTATGCGATGGGGGAAGGATGCTTCAGGAAAGAATGGTTGATATGTTATGAAGGGGTAAAGATGTCCACATTCAATTAACCGATTTCATGATAACACATAGAGATTATATTATAATGATGAACAGAAAGAGTGATAATGGATCACCTTACCTTAACCCACACCTAATGTCAAATTCTAAGGTAAGTGATGTGTTCACTAAAACCGAAGTTCACAATGATTGAAGATAGTCATTGATCCATTTTCTCCATATGCTTAGGAATCTCAGTTGTTCAAGAATACAGTCTTAGCAATCCTAATTATTTAATTGAATTCTTTCATAATTTAAAAATGAATGTTAAATTTTCCTTGCATATAGGAATTCGATATCAATTCAAACTCTGATTTATTTTATTTCTCAACCGAATAGATTTCAATTCTAAGGCTGGATGGGGTGAAAACATTTAAATTCAAATCTACTCTAGCTCAGAGTTAATAGAAGGATGCCATTTTATTTTACTCAACAGTATTTTAAAACCACCTACAGATCAGGACACAATCTTTTAACCTCAAAACTACCGTGACACAGTTCAATTAACTAAATGACTAAAACTCCCAACATTCATAACCGTGTTCTTGAATCTGGTCATCCTACCTTTGGCACTACCAGAGACACATGAGACTGTGAACTCGTGGTACTTGTAGGTACCCTAGGCACTACCCGCTTCTCACCTCATCCACTCTAACATATTTTACAAACCAAAAACGTTAAGAAATAAAATTCGGAATTTCACTTTCAATTATACAAATCGATTACCTGTTTTAGTCTTTAAACTTATACAGATTAGACATAACTACAATAATACATGTGGTTTCGTCGATTTCACTAGAAAATCCAAGACTGTATAAAAACTTGCCTAGTATTTTTCATATTTTTAAGATAACTTTACACGTATAAAGAAAACGTTACTTTTTAGTTAATGTTAGTAGTGGTACTTTATTGTTATAAAGTACAAACATATATGATAGAAAGTCAATTGCATGATTATGAGGTTTTTCTAACAATATCCAAATCTACATGCTCATATTTTCACCAACCAAATATGCTATTCGTACATTCAACATAAACAAAAAATCTCAAAATACAGATGTTAGTTTTGTAGGTGCTTGTATTTCCGTTTATAAAGCATCAATTATTAATAGTTTATATATACTGTTATTAAAGTTCATTTCATAGTCATAAATCTGTTTTCAAACAATCGTTAGAGTTGCTTTTCACTTAAACCACCTGACTAATTTTTTACTACTATATGGCATACTAGTTTTAGTAAACACGTGTATTACACGGGTTGAATAAAAAATGTTAAATATAATAAAAATTTATTAATTATAAATCGTTATTCTAAAATAAGATATGATTGAAATATTTCTTATAATAAATAAATAAAAATTTATTTCAAAACAAACGTTTTAAAAAATATCATACTTAAAAATGTTTCTTATTATAACTCTCAATTATAATTATTTTTTGTTTATAAAAAATTACTTTTTAAAAACACCAATTATAAAATATTTTGTATTTTTAAAAAAAGTTTGATATTCTAAATTTTTTTTTATTTTATGAAAAATTATTTCCTTAGAAATAACATTAGTAAAAAGATATATTTATTAATTTATTAAAAAACTATTTTAATCTAAAAGATAAATAATATTATGTGTAATTAATATGATTATTAAATATTAGATAGAAGCGGGAAAAATTGGTGAGGAAAAATATAATGTTGACATGTGTCCCTCGTATATATCATTTTATTAGAGTAGTAAGATAAAGTTGAGTTTTACATAATGAGTGAGAGAAGTTTATTTTAATTAGGGTTATTTAATTTTAATAATCTCAACTTTCATTTATTAGTCGGGATTAATCCCAACGAAGAAAATGTTTACAGACACTCCCAACTTTGAGCTTATTTGTGACACCCTGCATATATCCCACATCGGTCGTGGACAGTATAGATTCCTGGTTCATAAGGAATGTTCGGCCTTTAATATCACCAACGCGTTTTGGGCGTATTGGCTGTGGATGAGAGGAGAACTCCACAGTTAAGCGTGCTCAGGTGGGAGCAATCCAGGGATGGGTGACCTCCCTGGGAAGTTTTCACCTGGTCAACCAAAAGCAAATCAGTGAGCTTCTCGTGAGCAAAGCAGACAATATTGGTGGTTCGAGAGGCCGGGTGTTACAGAATGATATCAGAGCCACTCCAGTGCCCGTCGCGATGGTGGGACAAACCTCACCGGGGATGGTGAGGGTGTTCTCGGGCTCATCGAGGACGATGAGTCCAAAGGGGGGGTGATTGTGACACCCTGCATATATCCCACATCGGTCGTGTACAAGAGAGATTCCTGGTTCATAAGGAATGTCCAGCCTTTAATATCACCAACGCGTTTTGGGCGTATTGGCTGTGGATGAGAGGAGAACTCCACAGTTAAGCGTGCTCAGGTGGGAGCAATCCAGTGATGGGTGACCTCCCTGGGAAGTTTTCACCTGGGCAACCAAAAGCAAATCCGTGAGCTTCTCATGGGCAAAGCGGACAATATTGGTGATACGAGAGGCCGGGTGTTACATTATTTTCCTTCAACGATCCTTTACTAACTGAGAGTTAACACCGTTAGTTTTTTGATTACGTGGACTGTTTATATGCCCAAAAAACTAAGCAGAAAGTTGAAATCAATCATCAGGTCCGTCAATCTTAAACTTCTACATCCTAAAACACGTCAATCTTTATCTTCTGATCTGAACCACTTAACTCATTGGAGGTAGATTTTAGGCGTCATTGGAGGCTAGACACCGAAAAAAGACTTGATAGAGGCTAGGCGGCGGCGTAGTTGAGAAATGGCCTAATGTTGGCCCCATTTTATCAAAAAAACTAACGGCAGTTAACTCTCACTTAGTAGGAGATCGTTGGAAGAAAATAAGTTCAAAGGCGGGAGTGTCCGCAAACATTTCCTGAGTTGGGATTAATCCCGGCCAATAAATGAAACTTGGTATTATTAAAATCCAATAACCCTTTTAATTATATAAAGTGTGTAAATAATCAAATAAACTAATTTATTCATGTTTAATTTTTATTAATAATTAAAGTGATTAGAAGTTTAAAAGTGTATGTATTAACATTTTAATAATAGTTAGCTAGACTCAAAATAAACTGTTTCCATTACTTTATTTTTGTCTAACTACGAAATAAATGATAGTCTAATTATACCTATATGAAAGTTTAACTATCATTAATAGTAAATTTCTCTGTTTTCCTTAATTCCATATTATGTGAAACCTCTTAATTACAATTAATCACTTTTTATTATAACGAGTTTCATCACTCCATTTCTTGCCTAACTATGATATAAATATTACGGTAATTCTATATTATATGTGAAAACCTTTTAACTACAATTGCTTTTGATATTAGGAATTTGACTATTATCAATACATTTCTTGTACTTTTTTTAATGGCAATCCATTTCTCGTCTAACCATGAAATAAATGTTATTGCAAATCTATATTACATACGACAAATCTTTTTTAAGGATCGAATATCATATTCAAGTAAGTTCACAATATTAAAATAAATTTAGAAAAAATAACAAACTTTATGAATCTTAGGTACTTTCGAACTATATAGACCATAGAGGGTTTAAATTGTTGTTAACGGGATATGATATGTGCATCTTACGAGGCATGTTTGACCAGTAGTATTTAATAATGAGTAAAATACACGTTAGTTGTTTAATATGTCAATCATAACTACATATTTATATTTCGAGGAAAATATACCAAGTGTTATAATTTTGTAGGATTTGTTAAGAAAAAATTGTTTATAAAAACATTAAACAAAATAATATTAGATAGAAACTAACAACAAATATTAACCGAAATATAAGTATCCATTAAATTGTGCAAGCTTAATATCACAACTATTCTACAATAAAATTGAATTAAAAAATATTAATTTCAACTCACGACAGCAAACAATTTTCTAAATTAGCTATATCAAAGACCAAAATTACATATTTATATTATTAACTAGTTTTACTGTTTTAGTAAACCCGTGTAATACACGGGTTGAAAATATGAAAACAACATAATTTATAAATTTATAAATATTTCGTATGATTAAGTTACGTATTACTATAACAATGAAAAATAAAAAGTTACATTTATAAATTATAAATATTTGAATACTTTTTTGAATAATATAATATACAATTGACCTATGTAAAATTAAAAATCAGTTGTCTTAAAATCACACTAACCTAAAATATTTAAATATATCAATAAATATTTTTTTAGTTTTTTTAAATTGAATCTTATTTGGCTATAAAAATATGCATAGTTTAAAACAATATGATTACATAATAAAATTGATAATATAAAAAATTAAATTCAAAACAAAATGAATTATTACTATTTATTGAGTTTCTTAAAATAAAAACTTGACTAAAATAGTATATTAATTTAGGCGGAAATTTTTTTTGAGAAGTAACATGAGAGTGACATGTGGCATCCTATTTACTCTTATTATATACTATAGATTTAGAACGACAACAATAGCATAAATAACAAAACAAAACTAGTAAAACGTGAGCCTGTCAATACAAAATACAATCATAAATCAAAGAAATACATCAATCAAAGCAAGACAAACTACTGGACTTAGCTCTATTTTATCAAAAATATAAGAAAAGTTAATCTCATGCAACTGTGTAAATGTACATCAAAGCCTATCATTTATTTCTAATATTGCGAAAAATAATCATAAACTATCAAAATTACATAAAAAATAAGCGGGTAAAACACAAATCTCTATATTAATAAATAAAAATAAACCCACACATTTATCATCATTCTAGACCATTTAGTAATTGATTTTCTAGCTTTTCTCTACTCTTAATTATAAATGCTATAATAGCTAATTATTAATTAATAATTATTCATAATTAAAATTTCAAATATGTTAACTTTAAATTTTTAAATGTATAATATATAGGTTTGTTCAATCCGTATAATACATAATATTTAAAACATAACTTTTTATATTATTATTAATCATATAACAGTAAATTTATTTATCCCATGTATTACATGAGATTGTAACATAATACAATTATACAACACAATATTATGTATTATTTAAAACAATATATGTACAAGTACAATTGATTAAGTCAATTTTATATCATAATCAGTATTCAACACCTTGTTCAAT
The DNA here is from genome assembly GCA_025506415.1 of Flaveria robusta. Taxonomy (NCBI): domain Eukaryota; kingdom Viridiplantae; phylum Streptophyta; class Magnoliopsida; order Asterales; family Asteraceae; genus Flaveria; species Flaveria robusta. The sequence goes on along the minus strand of CM046466.1, from coordinate 11,449,895 downwards.
TGCCAAAAAGGTATCTAACTCTACTCTTTCTCTCTCTCTCCTCTGTTTCACATGGTATTCTGCTTGTACTCACAGGCCTCATAAATCTCACACAACCCCCTCTCTTTCAACACCAACAGGAGATGTGTGATTCCTCTTCTGAAACAAAACACCATGATCAACTCCTCCTTCAAACACCTTCAGTTTCTCCTATTACTCACAATCCACCCTTCTTATGCTCTCACCATTGACGGAATCCTCCTCTTAGCTTTCAAATACTCTGTTTTAACCGACCCATCAGGTGCTTTAAGCTCATGGAATTACTCCGACGACACTCCATGCTCATGGAACGGCGTCGTTTGCGACTCCTTCGTCTCCGACCACCGTGTCACCGGATTATCGCTTCCCAATTCGGGTCTCGTTGCTTCCATTCCCGCCAATTTGGGTTTGATTGAACACTTACAAGAAGTTAATTTGTCCAATAATTCGGTTAATGGGTCGATTCCTTTGTCGTTGTACAGTGCACCTGAGCTTCAGGTTCTTGATTTGTCCAATAATTTGATCTCCGGCATGATTTTTGAGTTCGCCGGAGGATGGAGAAATCTCCGGGTTCTTAACGTTTCCGATAACTTGTTAACGGGAAAGCTGCCGAAGAATCTCGCATTGTTGCCCAACTTAACGTTGGTTTCGTTGAAGGGTAATTATTTCTCCGGTGAGCTCTCCGGTGGGTTTGATTCTGTTAAGTTTATGGATCTATCAAGTAATTTCATCAACGGGACGTTACCGGAGGATTTTGGTGGTGGTAATCTCGATTACTTCAACGTTTCACACAACAACATTTCCGGAGAGATTCCGCCGGAATTCGCGAACAAAGTTCCATCAAACGCGACAATCGATTTGTCATTCAACAATCTCACCGGAGCAATACCGGAATCTAGCGTTTTCTTCACCCAAAACGAGAGATCGTTCGCCGGAAATCCGGAGCTTTGTGGGAAGCCATTGAAGAACCTCTGTGTAGTCCCTTCGTCTGTTTCAACTCCACCTAATGTCTCCTCCGATTCCACAACATACCCTCCGGCGATCGCCGGATTCCCAGATACGATTCCGTCGTCTCCTTCAAGCAACTCGTCGAACACCTCAAATGCATCCCCAAAAACCAGGTTTAAAACGACCACCATCGTCGGAATCGTGATCGGAGACATCGTGGTGGTAGCAGTATTGGCGTTGATCTTCGTTTACATATTGAAGAAACGTCAAAGCGCTCGATCAACCAATCATCAAACCAACGATAAAGATTCAAACAAAGATAACGATTGGGGGTCATCAGAAGAAGAAGAGCATAAAACGTTACGTTCATGGGGATGTTTGATGAAGAGAAGAAGCACCGAAGGCGAAGAACTAAGCGAAAATTCAAGCTCCGAAAGCTCGGATACCGAAATGACGCGATCAGAGAGGGGTAAAACCGACAATTTAACACGTAAGGAAGTGGAAAAGAACAGGTTGGTGACGGTTGACGGGGGCGAAAATGAGCTAGAGCTCGAGACGTTGTTAAAGGCGTCGGCGTATATACTCGGGACCACGGGGTCGAGCATCATATACAAGGCGGTGTTGGAGGACGGTACGGCGTTGGCGGTGAGACGGATTGGGGAAAATGGGTTGGAGCGGTTTAAGGATTTTGAGAACCAAGTTCGGGTGATAGCGAAGCTGGTTCACCCGAACCTGGTTCGGATACGTGGATTCTATTGGGGTGTAGATGAAAAGCTTTTGATATACGACTACGTTCCGTACGGCAACTTAGCCAATGCACGTTATAGTAAGTCATCTCTTTCCATCTCTTTATGCGCAAGATAACATTCCATGTGTGCACATTAGCATTTGTCACTTCTATACAATGTTTTCATCCATTGACTAAATCCTAATCATTTTTTAATAAAATCATATTACCAGTGAAATACAAAACTAATTTGCTATCAAGTATAAACAGATAGGTCACTTAGGTTGGTAGTGTATTAATATTTGTTAAAATCATTTTGGAGAACAACATTATTCAAGGCAATGATAGTTTAGAATTTAATGCAGTTTAAAAATAGAGTAAATGAGTGTGTGTGAGTAGTCATTCATAAAAAAAAAGTAGTAGAATTGGATAGGAATGCTATTTGTTAGATATCGTAAAATAGGTTGTTCGGAAAAGAAAAAGATAAAATAGACGGTTTAGATTTTAACTATAAGAATGTTATAGGCACTTGTACATAGTCACGTAGTATATAAAATATAATCACATTAAGGAAGAGACGTGAGCAAAATCATGTATATCACATTTTAAGTAAAAAAATAAAAGTTTGTATGAGAGTATGTAATAGTTATCTATTTAACACTAACTTTTATTAAATAACAATTTATTTTTGCAATGTTATAATAATTAATAACTATATAAGTATATAAATTTTTTATCAAATGTCCCTAAAGGGCATTTTGGTCATCATTATTTTGGACCTCCGGTGCGTTATATTGTGTTTTCTCAATAAGAAGTTAAAGGTTCAAGTTCTGTTGTGAAAAGTAAAGTAGAATTACGACTACATTAGGTTGGTGTCTTAGTTGTTTTTTCTAAAAAAAATATAATTATAAAAATCATTCTCAGAAAATGAATCTTTTAGCAATAAGATATCAAGTTGCATTACTTTGCAGTTTGGAATATTGTTAATTATTACTTTAAAAAGCTAAGATTTAGAGAATATAAACCACCGAATATTGTAACAATCTTAGAATAGGTCCATTATTTTATAATTCCACAAAATTCCTCAACACACAAATGCACATGCGCAATCTAGCTTTCCAACATTACTACGGCTAAAATGAGCTGTTGAGGGGGACCGAGGTGGAGTAGTTGTAACTGAATCCTTTGTTTTATTAATGCACTTACCTCATGCACCAGAGGTCAACTGTCACTTAGCGGGTGTTCTCATTCGTTTACATCTGGCCCATAGCGTATGGTAGCAATAAAGGTACTTCTGAGTTGTGACCATGAATTGTATTAAAGTCTAAAGATTATATTTGTTAGATAATTATATATAAAAAATGCATCAAATTGGATATCATACTTTTGACGGAATTAAATAGACAATATTGTTGCGTCTTAGGTCACTAACACGCTTTATTGACTTGTACTTTTTGCAGAGAAGGTTGGATCATCGCCTTGTCCGCTTCCGTGGGGAGTACGGCTTAAGATAGCAATGGGCACGGCCCGTGGGCTATTGTACATCCATGACAAGAAGCAAGTGCATGGAAATCTCAAACCGAGTAACATTTTGTTAGGATCTGATATGGAGCCAAAGATAGGAGATTTTGGGCTTGAGAGACTACTGGTAGGCGATCAAAGTTGTAAAGTGGGTGGATCGACACGAACCTTTGGTAGCAAGAGGTCAACTGCTTCTCGAGATGGTTTCACGGATATGGTCATTGGGTCAAACCCAAGCCCTAGCCCAAGTGCTATGGGCTGCATATCCCCGTATTACGCACCAGAGTCACTCAGAAACCTAAAGCCCAGTCCAAAGTGGGATGTATATTCATATGGTGTGATATTGCTTGAACTTCTAACCGGAAAGGTTTTTGTATCGGATGAGTTTGGACCCGCTAGTATGACGTGGAGCGCCACGTTGACTGTTGAAGAGAAGAAAAAGTTGTTGCGAATGGTTGACGTGGCGATTCGTGCTGACATGGAAGGTAAAGAGGTGGCATTGTTGGCTTTGTTGAGAGTGGCTTATAGTTGTATATCAACGGTCCCACAGAAGAGACCACATATGAAAGAGGTGTTACATGCTCTTGAAAAGTTTCCTTATGTTCCTTTTTCATATTACTGAAGAAATAGGGTGAATTGTGGAGAGATTTTTATTTTTAATTATTTTAAACAATTTGGTTTTTTTAATCTAGTTTTTGTTGTATTGTCTATAATTTAATGAAAAAACCATAGCAGATGAGAATTTCAAAATTTGTGTATATAATAACTTTTAGTAAATCATTGTATACTATTGTTAACTTAAATCTATTTAAAATCTAACATATGTTTATGTTCAATATTTTTTCTTTTCTTGTATATATTTTGATTTTTTTTCTCAGTCTTTTGATTAAGTTGGTTTTTTTACGTCTTTAAATAAGTCTTGATAATAAGTTAAAAGTCAAGATCCATAATCAATAACAAGAACACAATTGCAAACGTAATACTTTGATAAATCAGAAAATAAGACACAAAACTGATTACAAGAATTCATACCACAACTATAAACTTAGTTTGGTATTTATAGAGATAATCCCTACTTGGAATCCCTATCATAAACAAATAATGAGATTCATCTTTATCTATAGACATCTTTATCTAAAACAACTTCATTCACCGACTTGTGAATGAAGATTACGAATTACGATTATATGCTGTTGGACCCGTGATCACCAGGCTTGTGATCCATGGTCTGCTGGGCCACATGAACTCGAGAGCCCAATTGGAATTATTAGTTTCTAACAAAAAGTAGAGTAGTAGTTGCTACGACAACTAGTGATGATCACAATCACACAAACATGTGTAACGATCACAAGAAAGCAAGAAATCAAAAAGAAAGGTGAACTCAATGTTTTGTAGTGGTTCAATTGTTATGTTTTACGTTCATTTTGCTGCAACTAGTATGTATATTGGTAAGGTGCTCAAGAAGATTTCAATGATTTAAGACGGCTATATATAACAAAAAGAAATCTTAAGGTTTTCTTAGCTTGCTTATCCAACCATTACCCTATATGGGCCGAAGCCCATATTTGGCAAGGGGGCTCAAGTGCTCAACACACAACATTTTCCTACTTAAAACATTTAAGTAGTTCAAATTGCCTTTGACAGTCTTAATAATTGCACTCACAAGTAGTTCAAATTGCCTTTGACGGTTCAAATAATTGCACTCAAAAGTAGCATCATATAAACCCGTCTTCACTAACATTTTGTAATTTCTCTTTTTCTTTTCACTAGCTGCAGTTGTTTTCTCTTCAAATCGCTTAGTCGTGAGTTCTTCAATGTCCATTACTTCCTGACCATCGCCTCATACTCGAGTAGAGTTAGATGATCCCACCTTAATGTCCTCTTTTTGAGACATAGAGTTTTTATAAAATTCATACAAAGTATAAAGTACGGAAGTTAAGATCTAGAATTTTGAAGAAACTCATGTTTACAAACTTTTCTTAAACAATCCATTCAATATAATGTGGTCTACGTCTTGGGTCGACAATCATGGCAATAAACAAAAACTAATTTAGCTTAGTAACATCCCCAAGACTTCTTATATATTTTTCTCATATTAAGTGCCATTAAACCTATTGAAATATCTTTATGCTTAGTGAGACCATCAATCACAGTGTAAATTTCAAGTAGTCGTCATTAACATAACAGTAGAAAATAACTTCAGTTAGTGTAAAAGTGCATTCTTCAATGCTTATGTAGTTTATTAGTTGAAGAACTTAATGCGTTATGACCCATAACTTAAAAGGACGATTTATGTAATTTACTCTTTCATTTTTTTACATCTACAACAATGCATATGTATAATATTAACTACTCATTTTTATCATTTTAAAACTCTTAAAATGAAAATGATTTAAAATAATAAAAATAATAAAGTTGTCTGGACAAAAGCATCAAACTGATAAAATCATTCAGTCTGACAGACCCACTCAATCCGGCTAGTTTGATATATCTTTTCCCAAAATCATAGTTAATTGTTCAGCCTAAAGTATTTCTTAAAACCGACGAAACCAAACTGTAAAAACCCTTTATCCGGAAAACTATCTCATCCTAGTTATTAGTGTGTTCAAACATAAAGAATTTAACAAAAGATTAATCCCATGGAGATGGAATCTCTTCTTCCTTTGAAAAATGACACTCAAAAGTCTAAATAAAGTGATCCAATTCTGTTTCCATCACTCTTTCATGACATCCAATTCCTATCGGAATCCAATTCTTTACTCCTTTATTCCTTAGTAAAACACCCTTTAGTTCTTTCATATCATACATTTTAAAGACATCATATTCAACATAACCAAGTTTTGAAGTAAACCACAACCAAACTTATTTGTTTCAGTTACTTAATCACATCGATCAAGAATGGGCATGGCTATATCGCGATTGGTGAAAATGTTGTTTGCTAAAAAGGAAATGAGGATTTTGATGGTAGGACTCGACGCCGCAGGAAAAACCACCATTCTTTACAAGCTTAAACTTGGCGAGATCGTTACTACCATCCCAACAATCGGTACCTCAATCACCCTTCGTGTTTGCAACCTTTTAGCTCGTTTAGTTTCCTTGAGTCAACGATATTTGATGATACTAAACCAGGTTTTAATGTCGAGACTCTGGAGTACAAGGATGTTAGCTTTACGGTATGGGATGTCGGAGGACAAGACAAGGTACACAATACTTTGAATTCACTAATTAATTTGTCACCTGTCGAGAAGTCGATCTATGATGATGTTTTTACGTTATGTGAAGATTCGACCCTTGTGGAGACACTACTTTCAAAACACGCAAGGGCTCATATTTGTGATCGATAGTAACGATCGAGAAAGGATTATAGAAGCTAGAGATGAACTTCATCGCATGCTCGACGAGGTACGAAAATCTTTTTAACATTAACTATGCGATCATGATCATGAATCTAATAGTAAACTTTCAATTAGAATAATGAAAATTCTACAAAGCATTGTGTATAACTGATCTAAATGTACAGAGAGGATTAAAATGAAGATAATAATTATTTGTGTTATTGGATTTTAATAATTTAACTTTCAATTATTGTCTAGGATTAATCCCAACTTAAGAAATGTTTACAGACGCTCTCAAGTTTGAGCTTATTTTCCTACAACGATCCCTTACTAACTAAGAGTTAACACCGTTAGTTTTTTATGTCGTGGACTACTTATATGACCAAAACACTAAGAAGAAAGATGAAATCAACCATGAGGTCCGTCAATGTGAAACTTCTGCACCCTGAAACCTGTCAATTATCATCTCCTAATCTGTACCACTTGACTCGTTGGAGGTAGATTTCAGGTGGCGATGGAGGCTAGACATTAAAAAACTAACCTAATGGAGGCTGGGCGGTAGCAGAGTTGAAAAATGACTCAAAGTTGGGCCCATTTAATAAAAAAAAAACTAATGGGGGTTAACTCTCGGTTATTAAGAGATTGTTGAAAGAAAATAAGCTTAAAGTTGGGAGTGTCTGTAAACATTTTTGAGTTGGGATTAACACCGGCCAATAAACGAAAATTGAGATTATAAAAATCCAATAACCCTATATTATAGAGGAAAACTAATCTAGTCCTTAACAACATAGTTACAACATCATTAACTACATAATATAATCCTAATTGACATGAATATCTGATTTATAGGATGCACTTCGTGACGCCACAATACTCGTGTTTGCAAATAAACAAGATCTTCCAAATGCAATGAAGGTTTCCGAAATCACAGATAAACTCGGGCTTCATTCCCTACGCAACCGTCGCTGGTAAACTCTTTCCCGTTATTTTCCCTCCTCAAATGCATGATAATAAGAGTGTTACATGACACCACAAATGAAAAGATAACTCCATGACAATTAACTCAATCCATTCTAATACCGATTGAAAGTATATAAAAATTGATCAATGATGACAGGTATGTACAGAGAACATGTGCAACATCTGGTGAAGGGCTATACGAAGGTCTTGATTGGCTCTCAATCAATATATCTCCCAAGGCAAGTTGTATACACCAAACGATAATAAATGTCTTTCTTGTTGAAATTTATGCTAACAATAAACATCTATCTCATGAAAAATGAATACTTAAAGAACTCCTGTGAATCATGACGCGTGAAATTTTTGTGTCATGTATTTATTACTCGTTTTTATGCATAATATAAGTATCCAACCATTGCGTGATACTGTGCACCTAACGTTTTTGAAAATTGACATGAGTAAAAAAACACGTTTTTTTATTTGTATAGTCATGAAAAAACTTATGTGATTTTACAAAACTGATAAATGTAATTTTGCTTGCAGGGATAAGTCATCAGTGTATTGCAAAGACAGACAGCCTTCCAAAAACATGCTTACCTACTTATTTTCTTAAAGTATGTATAATATATCTACACACACATTATGATTGTATTCTATGTATCAAAACTGCATTTTGTGCATCACACTGATATATGCATGGTTTATATATAATATATGGAAAGAAAAACTATCTTATTGTTCAAGTTTTCAACATAAACAGCCATTTTATATATAACTTCAGTTTCATTCTTGTAGAATGGCACCACATCCATCTTATAAAAATCTTCAAAAATTATTATTGATTGTTGATGATTATTACACTGAGACATGATTATTGTTGCATACAACTAATTTCAAAACTCAAAACCAAAACTTGGATGTAAGAATTAACAAGCCACCACACAAAATCAAGATAGCTTTCTTTTGAACTTAAAGATGCATTGATGAGACAATTCCCAAATTAAATATCATTAAAGTAAAAAAATATTCATTTAAAACACGAATATATGTCATCCGAAAGCCCAAAATCGATACCCGAAGAGAAACTCACCTCAAACAGAGGTCTCAGAAAGAGTTGTTTCATCAAAGTCAAATCTAGCGAAAACAAAGTCAACAAAGCGAGAATCAAGATCCTATCATTAAACAGAATGCATGGTTCTAGCCTGACATCAATTATTGATTAGTGACGTAATTGCACCTTAACATCATATTTTTGGGAAATAAATATGCAAAACTATTACCAAACCTAACAACCGTTGCTGATCGACACACGCGTTGGTGGGACCAGTTTCATCAACTGCTCTTGAGCCCGGATCTTCTTCAGCACTGGTGGTTCTGGCGAAGATGAAACCGATGAAGATGCAACTGCCCATGAATCACTAGAGTTGTCACTGCTGAAATACGAATCGATTACACCATTTGGACTTCCAGGGGAGAAATGGTATTTTCGCTTCTGACTTATCGAGTAGCTACTTCCAGGACTATCAGATACTTCCAGGATGAACTTAGAGCACGCGTCTACTTTTCCCTGTGATAATTTACACAAACTTCAGATTTTAATATTTAGACAAAGTAATTAAAATCTTCCTTTGGTTCTATCTCATCGTCAAATTTGTATATGCTAAATACAGGTTTCTTTTTAACCAACCAATTGTTTAAAGCTTGATAATCGAACTGAAATGTCAAAGAACAAACCTCGCTGGTTTCAAGAAAATCTTTCAGCCGATTCAGATAATCGAATGTGTTATCAGGATCAACCTCCTTAAGCACAAGGATCATAGTAGCAGCAGCAATTTCAGATGGAAGATAAAGCAGAGACCTTGAATCTGCATTCAATTTACAAAGATAAGCTACTTGATTTGCAGTAAAATTGAAAGGATCAAGAGTGTTTTTTTATGGGACAAGACGAATTAAAAATTATTTTTTACATTTAACTTTAAAATCATTGTTAAAACCATTGTACTTTCAAAATAATTATAATGTGTAATTTCATGGTACTTTCATAATTCATTATTTTGGGTAGTATTGATGAGTGCATTGCCTGACATGCCTGGAAGGTTTTTATAATAGTTTTCTGAAGTTGGATGTTTCAAAATTGAATGATTTAAATAAAGGTTTTTACACTTGAAGATTGTTCTTTACAGTTTCCAAAGTTCAATGATTTTTATAAAGACTTTTACAAGTTTGATGGTTTCAATAATGACTATGAACTCCAATGACCAAATTAGTAATGAAATAGCAATACACTGTTAACCACTGAAATTTGTCCTATTTGATGCACCACCACCAATTCTTCAAAATTACAATTTGATGATCTTCAGGGATGTTTGGCATTGCATTATTAAATTGGTTATTCTGATTATTGTGTTTTCATGTTGCATATAATCAGTTTCTAGCGTTTAAGCTTAATGATTATCTAGAGGACCGAAACCTGATAATGATTACTTGATAATTTACCTATTGAAGGGGTGTTTGGGAATGCTGAATGCTTATTGAAATACTACTAAGGGGGTGTTTGGGAATGCTTATTGCTTATTGAAATAAGCAGTTTAGACGAGCAACCGCAGACACTATCAAAACTGCTTCTTGTTGTAAATTAAAGCACAATAAGCAGATACGCACTTTTAATAAGCAATCCCACACACTCTCGACAGTTGGATGAGTAATCCCAAACACCCTCAACGATTGATAAATTAATTTTATCAGTTCCAAACGCAGAACTGCAGAAGCAAATCCAAACACTATCTTCTGCAGCCGTAAACTGCTTTCTTAATACTGATTATCTTATATCTTATTACGATTAATTCATATCACATCATAACTTTCAAAACACAATGCCAAACACCCCCCTGCAACAACTATGTATGCAAACAGATTGTTGGGACTAGTAAATAAATGGTGTTTAGTTTTTCAGCTGTTCTTATCCTATACTTGTATCAGTGTGTGACATCGATCTCCAAAGGCCATAATATCAATAATGTACATCCAAAACAACTAGTTCATGACAAAGTGGAAGCATATTCACAAGCTTACCATTGATGACAGCAAGAACAAATCTTTCACACCTCCTAACAAGCTCCGAATGTCGATGATGAGTGATTAAACCAAGCCTACGCATGATGTAATCCAAAAATGAAAGTGGGGTTACTGGATTCATCTTCCATTGAAGAGAAGATAACACCAGAAGCTCCATTTTCATTATAGTCTTCGATTCGAACACAAACTTTGCTCCTTCAATCTAAATAAAAGCACCCACAAATCCAAAAACGTACATTAATATCAAAACACAAGCATTGGCCTTTTCACAAACACTTGGAGTAGAAACACACATAACAACACATACCTGTAAATCCATAAGAAAAGGTGCTTGAATTTCTTCAACCTTAGCAGCTAAAGACAAACAAGCAACAGCAGCAAGCTGATTCATCCATGGCTTATCCCTCTGAAACGAAGAACTCAACAAGAACCTATCGAAGTAATTAACAGCTAAAACAGTCGTCATACCAACAAACCCATAATGAACACTAACCCTAATCATCCAATCAACAGATTCTCTCCTTAAAACCATCAAAACCCCATCACCAATCAAATCCCCATCCCCTGCAACACCATTCATCTCTTTCGACAAAAGGGTAGAAAGCTCATCTTCTTCCCACAACAAGTCATGCTCAAAATGCGCAAAAAGATGATCTTTTCGGTTCAAGATTTGAATCCCATGGTCAACGAAGCCAAACCCACATCCGAAATCCAAATCTGTTTCTTCTTCGTCACAGAAAAGACCATCTTCAAACGCAGATTTAGGGTTTTGCGGACACACAGTTTCGCCTTTCATCTTCTTGCGATAAGTGGATGTAAGAGGCCCTATTCATTATCTTGAAGACAACATTGTTCTGCTATCTTTCTCTCACTCTCTGTATGCGTATCTTTCTCTCTCTAGAATACCCTAATCTCTGCAATTGAAGTGAGAGAATGGCCCAAAATACAGAAGCAAAAGCAAAGGGATTTTATCTGCGAGCCCTTCACGCCTGTAGTTGTTTCATGGGTCGCTGCTTTTCATCTCTCTGTGCATCTGATTGCTTTCTGTAAGGATGAATTTTTAATTGATTAATGGTGGTATTTTGAGAAAATTGGAATGTAACGGCAACATTCGATCGTATATACGGGGAAGATGGTGCAGCTTTTTCTTCTTTTTGTCCTTGTGATTTTTGCTTTTTGCTACTTTATCCTATCGACTTTTAATCTCTTACAAGATGGTCCCTTCAAGTTCAACCAGGGTTTTACATTTCTAAGATGATTTTACATCACCATCACATAAATTATAAAGTTAAAATGTATGACAAGATTACAAAATTTTATTCAATTCATAAAATTTTCAAGAACATATTAAGTTGGGGTAAAGGATGGGTCCAATCGTAAAGCCATTTGTAGTTAGAGTAGTGACTCTTCTTTTGATATCAAGATTAGCCCCACACAAAGTTTGTGAATAAGTAATTTTTTAATAATGAGCAAGAAATATCATTCTGGATGTATTGAACTTATAATTCATTATATACTTTTTATGAATGTCAACTAAGTCTCGTAAGTAAATTGCTCCCGATTGTTCAATCATTTGATAACAAGAGTCATTCTTTAATAAATGATCACTATGAGTCAAACTCAATAAAATTTGATCAATCCTTTTTTCTGTCGTTAAGGTGGAGAATTGAACCAAGAATTCGCTTGGCCTATGATAAGTTGTAAATTAGTAGTGATATATATTACGTCAAGTAAGTTGGGCCTAGTAACATCTAACTGTTAAAAAAACCTTTAAATGAAACAAAATTTTGACGATCAAGTTTGTGAGCGTCATTTATCACAGGGTTTTAATCTAAGGTCGTGCGCAATCCTAGAGGGTTGCATCTACATCAGTCTTTCCGTCTTGTTTACAACATGGGTCCTTGTTGTTCTATAAGTCTTTCACATAAATTAAATAGAAACGATCTTCAAACATTGGCTTGTCACATGCAGGAACTTTTCATGAAATGTTCCTAAGAGAGGATAGGAAGAGTGAAACAAATACTAAGGAGAATGTGAATAATAGAAGTTGAAGGGGCCAGATATAAACATTGAACGTATGATACATGTGTTTACAAGCGGCGGAATGCACGCGCTGTACGTGGGTGATGAGGACATTGAGTGGATGAATAGAAGGTGTTTTGGGCACGCGCTAGAAGCGATGTGGATTGTTTAAGTGAGATGTGGAAGTAGGTGCTTTAAACACTTTTGATTGTTTTTGTCTTTAGGGGCTGTTTGGTATATCTTACCCGGTCAGAAGCTGGTGATCGGGTAAGAGCTTGTTCCAAAACTGACCGGATAAGTGGAAAAATAGGCATGGGTCAATGGTGTCGGACCGGGTCAGACGCGAAAGAGTGCAAATCAAACACGCTGACCGGCCAAAATGTCTGACTGGATTAGTGGGTCAGACATTTTGATCGGGTCAGAAGTAAATCAAACAACCCCTTAATTAGGACCACGGAGGACCATCAGCTACAAACAAACCTTTGTTTCTTTTTTTCCCTTTTTATCAATTCACTCTTTTAAATGTCTATATATTACTAGTATTAAACTGTTGTGTTGCGTTAGGGTGTAAAAACATATCAAGTAGCGTTAATATCATACCATCGGTAGAGACCATCAATATCGAAAAAGATCGTAAAACAAAAGAAATAAAAATGAAAAAAATATAACCAAAAAAAAAAAGCAGAAGTAAACTCGTTGAACTATATACGGTCATTGTTGCGTGTTAATATGAAAAAATTAAACCGAAATATAAAACATAACTCAGCCGTTAAGTTGAACCACATACTTATATTGCAGCATGTTAACTCGAAATTTTAAACCTAAACGTAAAATGAAAAATGTGTATAAGACGATAAGTATATGAAGCCAAAGTAGAAAATGAAAAAATTGTTAGAGTTAAATGGTTAAAAGTAAAAAAAAAAAAAAACAAAGTAAGGTACAACTTAAAAAACATAAGTACAAACCATTATACATAATCAAATTGGAAATTAGTAATATATATAATATAATTATTCACTAAAATTGAATGTATAATATAATATAATTATTCACTTAAATTGAATGTGCTAATCGGGCTATTTGTGTTTTCTGAAATTGGAACTAGTAATGATTAACGTATTACACTAAAATTAGTAAGTTTAACGTATTTCACAAGATATATCTTTTTTGTTGCAATAGCTACTACTAATATTAAAAAGTATATGGTCTTTAATACTTTTCCGGCTTCATATCTATGTTTAACATGTATTTTGAAACAATATTTCATATTATTTCTTGAAACTATATTCCATATTATTTCTTGAAACAATATTCATTACTATTTAACTTAAAAAAACAAAAAATTTGAAAATAAACACCTTTAATAGTAATGCTACTCATATCATAGTATGAAACAATATTCACTACTATTTAACTCATAAAACCAAAACTTTGAAAATAAACACCTTTAATAGTAATGCTAATCATATCATTTTGTCACTAATAATTATATTTACAAATTAAATCATATCAATACAAAATATAACGCTTACGTAGTGAAAAATAAAACCAAAAAACATAAATGCTATAAAACAAAACATAATTATTAGTTTTTTTTTGCCTGACTCAGCTCACTTTTATTTTATCTTTAAATTGTAGGCTTTTGGGTTTGGATATCCCAATGTTAACTCAGATATAATAACTCTTTCCTATCATTACAAACTCGATGTATGTATCCCATTTGTTTTCTCCTTTCAATTTCATAACTGTATTAGGTTATTTTAATACTAATGCAAAAAAGTAAAAATTATGTTATAATCAATGTTTTTATAGCGTTACTTGTAAATGACTCGTCTGCCTTACAAGCCTATTGACTTAAATTCTTTTATGGCAAATATACGACATTCCTTCGAAAAATAGGTGTTATATTAATTTAACCTACCTATCCAATTCTCAACCGAGACTGCACCTTTAGATTTTTTAGGAGCAAACACACAACTGGAAAAAACTCTAATTCAATCCTGAGAATTTTTGCTTTGTTGGACCACTCAAAAACTATTAGGTTTCAAAAACTTAATTACATCATAACTAATTAGATGCGTACAAGTGTGCATGTGTGAGAGTATCTTTATCATAACTATAAATTATTGCGAGAAACAAGCTATGCTATTCACTTATATTTAAAGTGGAAAGAAAAATGCATAATTATAAATATTCGTCGATCAGAGATTTGTACTAAACCTACACATATATAAATGTTTAAAACATACGAATACATATAAACTTTATGTGTATCAATGCAGATATAATCGTATAACAATGATGTAATTTTACTTTCATGTTATAATCTTATATAAATACACATATAAATGAATAATTTTTACTAGTTATCATCATTCTTGCAATATTTGTGGTTCTAAAAAGAAATTCTCCTATATATATGTATATATAACTAATCTATAACAACATTCAAATAACGTTAACTTTTGATGTTGATTTGCCATGTTAATATAATATTAATTTTGAAATAAATATTATATAAAGTTTAAAATGAAAAATAATCTATTAATGAGTTTGATTTTGGTTTTAGAGAAATATTTAGTATTAAGAACATTATAATTAACGAATGGTTTTGTAAAAATTTTAGTAGTAGCTAGGTAACGTTATATTTTTTAATTATAGAATCAAGACCATTAATAAATCAAATAATGCACTTTGAATATTTCAATATCAGTGTGTCTGGCTTTTGTTTAATAAACTTGAACGTTTATGAAATCAAAATGTTTAGGTAGAAATAAAATATTACTTTTAACTAATCGATTTTATAACTAATGCAAATGAAATTAATTATACTGAAAACATCATATGTATTTTATAATGTTAGATCCACACCTAGTTGGACAACTGGACATCAGGATATTGTTAGTTTTAAAATTTTATGCAAAATTCGTGGATCACAGATAATTATCTAATATATTTAGAAAGACTTTATAACCATTTTTTAAAAAATAGAAAAGCATATAAGCGGATCTATTATAAGATTTAATAATATTTAAAAAAAATTAACTTTGTTGAACTTGGATCGGAATCATTGCATCATCAGTATATCGTAAAGAATACATCAACTGAAATATGATATAACACATTTCTTTGACCTAATGATATATCAAATGTATTTAAGGTGTTTATTTCTAATGATAGGTAGGTTGTTCTTAGATGTAGAATAAAAGAGTGAGTATGTAAAGGTAAAAGAATATGAAAATTATCCTGCACGATTGCTTACTTCAAATTAACACTTTGTTTATTGAGGTGTTTTTAGGGCTTATAAGGTTACAATTGGATTTAATTTGTATTGTTTATGTTCTCGTGAATTTAGTGTCAACTCTATTTATACATAGGAGGCGAATGCATATATCTTTTTATACATGTAAAATCTATCTTAATAATCTTTTACAATTTTTGACACATCTCACTCTCCCGTTCACTCTCTCTTTTATTTTCCGCCTAAACTATTTATTTCATTTAAAAAAATCAAATAACTAATTTACAAATATTTCTCTTTCTCTCTCTATATTATAAATCTAAGTTTTTTCTTAATCAATTATATTAAAAAGATATTTTTCACTAATATTCACTAATAAAAACTAAGTATTTTGATTAAAAAATACACTTTTTCAAAAAAAAATTTCTAAAACTATGATTTTTTCTAAAAAAGCGAAACTTTTTTAAGTAATGAAATTATTTTAAAATCATTCTTTTTATAAAATAAAAGTTTTATATAAAAATTTATAAAACAAACCTGGAGTTTTTAAATAACGAAATATTGATAGAAATTGAATTTTTGTCAAAGCACTAATTTTTTCATATCATGCTTAAATAGTATTTTATATTATGTATTAAAAACATGCGGTATAAGAAAAAAAATTGAGATTTTACAAGTTAAAAGAAAAAATATATGCAACCTCCAATCCATTGAATATAAAATTTTGTTGTTTGGGGAGTCAAAACATGTGGGCTAGACTGTAAAAGAGTTTAGTGAACAAGTTTTATGGATGTTGTTTCTGTTAATTTCTAATCAAGGTGTAAGTGATTTTAGTGAATGGCTTATCTGATTTTTTTTATGTAAATGATTGATTTATTCTTTTAGCTTCAAATAGTTATTCTTTTATTTGTAAATAGTTATTATTTTATTTGTAAGTACTAACTAGTGAAATAAAAAAAAAAAACTAATCCAACTAATCCTACATGTCAGAAACATCTAACTAATTTTAGTTATCGAAGGATGGTAGATACAGTTTATATATATATTTTTTATGTATATAGCTTGTATTTGATCGTAACAAGCTAATGTTAATATTATTACGACTTTAGTAATTAAAGGTGACAAAAATTTTGTACAAAAAAATGATTTGTTTATTATGTTGAATTAATTGGTTGAAAATATAAAATGACGACTTTACTAGTCAATCGCTAGTTGTTGAATCCAAAAATAACTACTTGATAATTATTTCCAATGACAATCAACCCTAAACGTGTAAAATAATAAAAAAATACAAATTTTTAATATATAGTTTACTGCATAAAGATATCATGTTAGCTTAAGTACAGAAAAAGTAACATTAATGTTTCTGCTCTCGCATACTAAATACTAAATATTCTATTTTAGTTTTGACTATTATTTTTCAAAATTACTTATTAAATTTTCTTATTTTTATTATTAATCATTAAATTGCACAATTAAAATTTATTATTTCATTATTAATCATTAAATTGCACAAAATTTGTATTCACAAATATATGCTTTATAGGAAATAAAACTGCTATTTAGCTATATTATACAATGTATTGATTATTTTTTAAACATGTGTTAGCTAGTATATATAACTAGACCAACGTATTATCTAATTTACAATTAAGTTGGATGTTAATGGGTCAAAAACTAGACGATGCCTGCTTAAGATTCTAAACTTTGGTATCAAAGGCTCAATTATTTCATTAGCACGAACCGAGAATAAATACAACGCATGCAAAACTAAAAGGAGAAGATACATGAGATTATAACAAACAATCTACCAACTACCGATTCTATGGACATGCATGCATGCGGATATACAATCATAGAACTATAATTTGAATAATAGATATTGATAGATGTTGATAAGGGGTAGAATAGTAAATCTTTTACTCTCCCTCAAGTTGGAACATATAGGTCACGAATGCCCAACTTGCTAAGTGACTTTTTTCAACTAATGTGCAACAAGCCCCTTCATGAATAAGTCTTGTGATCCGATATTTTGTGTCGATATGCATGGGCTTTACTTCTCCCAACTCCATTTGTTTTCTAACAAAGTAACAATCCATTTCAACATGTTTGGTCCTCTAAAAAAAAATTGGATTGTTTGCTATATGTTTAGCAGCTTGGTTACAACAGAATAATGGGGTCAGCTTCGTTTGTGACACGCCAAGTTCTGAAAGTAACCATCTAACCCATATTGTGACACGCCAAGTTCTGAAAGTAACCATCTAACCCATAGGACATCATTAACATTCGTAGCCATTGCACGGTACCCATCCTCAACAAATGAGCGTTAGACAACTGACTATTTCTTTGATTTCCAAGAGTTGAGGGTTCCCCCTAGCAGTAACAAATACACAAACCTTGATCGTCTTGTGTAAGGACATCTCAGCCAGTCCAAATCGCAACATGTGGGGAGATTCATATCCCTATCTTTTGGTAAAAGTATTCCCTGCCCAACCATATGGTTTCATTGAGGGTTTGTTACAAATTGACTTAGTATGTTGACAAAGTAAGTTATGTCAGCCATTGTTTCTTGAAGATAAAAGAAGCCTTTCTACAAGTCACCTATACTGATTTGCATCCACTCTTTCTTCCTTTTCACCTC
Organism: Flaveria robusta; assembly: GCA_025506415.1. Taxonomy (NCBI): domain Eukaryota; kingdom Viridiplantae; phylum Streptophyta; class Magnoliopsida; order Asterales; family Asteraceae; genus Flaveria; species Flaveria robusta. The sequence goes on along the minus strand of CM046466.1, from coordinate 11,431,407 downwards.
TATTAAGTTTCAAATTCTACTCCAAGGGAAACATGCTTGGTCGACAACCAATAAGTCCACAATCATCAAGAATGTCTAGTGTATATTACTTTTGACTGAGTACCATTCCTTTCATTGTTCGGACCACCTTAATACCAAAAAATATTTCTATATGCCAAGGTCCTTTATGCTAAAACTTTCGTCTAGATCCTAGTTTGTTTTTTTTATTTTATTGCAAAATAGAATGCCAACCATTATCCCTGAAAATGTACAAAGAATGATCAGCCTTTGATGGCTTGTAACCTAAACCGATCAGTGTTCCTATGAACTTATAGTCTAAGTTCTATTTTTCTCAAGTGACTTTATCTCCTTTTTCATATCTTCAATCCAATTTGGATTCTGTCACAAAATATTTTGGCTCATTTTTGGACGAGATGGCCGATAAGAAGGCTTTCTGAGCATCAGAAGTTTTTTATAAGAAACATATTAAGCTATGGAATGTACTATCGAGTTCTCTAGACTGGAATTGGGTGGTGTGTGATCAAGTGACGTGGGCAGATTCACAACATATTTATTCAAATGTCATGGCTTTGTTCTATTTTTTCTCCTTTACTTCTTCCACTTGTTCACTTTCTTTGTTCACTACATTATCATTAATGGTATTGTTGTGTGTTTTTTCAAGTTCTGCATTTGTTCGATCAACCTCTGTTTCTCCTTACTTTTCATGCCTTCCCTTTGGTTATCATAAGAATAGACAAGCACTTCTTCTATATTGTTCGCATCATCTCAAGTAAGCGAGAAAGGAAAAACATTTTCAATGAACCTTATGTCCCTTGACATAATGATTTTCCTTTGTTCCATGTCATAGATTTTATAACCTTTTGTCCCTTGAGAATACCAAGGAACATCTCGGCTTTTCCTCTAGGTTTAAATTTATCACCTTTTGTGTTAATGTTCCTATAGTAAGCTAGGGAACCGAACACCTTCATGTGATCATAATTGGGTTTTTGGCCAAAAACCAGCTCGAATGGGGTTTTGTTCTTTATTACCTTTGATAGCACCTATTAATGATATACGCTATTGTTAGCGTGCACTCCCCTAAAGTCTTGTGGGCAACTATGCTTAAAAATGTAAAGCACAAGTGGTTTCAAATAGGTGTTGTTGCTTTCACTCTACCACCCCGTTTTATTGCGGGGTGTGTGGACAGGTGGTCGTAAGTGAAATACCACATGCAACAAAGAAATTTGTCATACTAGTTGAAGTAAATTTCCACCCGTTATCACACGTTATTCTTTTGTTCGATTTCCCAAACTGTTTTTTCACCATTTTATGAAAATTAACTAAGCAAGTACTTGCTTCATACTTGTGTTTGATTAAGAAAGACCCACGTCGGCTTACTAAATCATCACGATGGTCAAAAAATAATTAGCTTAAGTAGTAGAAAGAGTTCTATATTTACCCCATATATCACAGTGGATAAGATCAAAGCAATCAAGTGTTTTTATGAAACTAACCAAGCCTAGTTTGTTTTGTTCTAAAAAGATTCACAAAAATAACCTTCTAAATCAAAAGATATTTTATTAAGAAAACCAATTCGACTAAGCTTTAATTTGAGGTACGTCCCAAACGTTTATGCCAAAGATTGGTTGTGGTCATCACACCTTCCTTTCTTGCTTCATCTCCGACGTCTTAAAGAGCCCATCATTACACCTAACCGTTCTAATCATGTCCCTCGATTCCAAGTCCTGCATAATAAAGAAATCAGGGAAGAATGTTCTTACACAATAGAGGTCTTTGCTTAAACGTCTAACTAATAACAAATTACAATAAAATTCTGGAACTTGTAGGACTCCATCAATCTTTGTTTCTCCTAATAGGGTGACATTGCCTTTCCTTTTAACAGAATGGTGTTACCATTAGGAATAGTAACTAGTTCCTCCCTTTTAATTTTCATATCTTCAAGAAGGTAATCTTGATTGGTTATGTGCTCAGTTTCTCCTGAGTCTACCACTTAATCAGTTTTTGTGTTTAATTTACCTACCATGTTTGCCACCAGTGGTGTCTCATCATTCACAACGTAGTTTCCCATTGCAAAGTGCTTTAGAAACGCTTAGTACTATTCCTCTGTTAGTACTATTCCTCTCCTTATTTCCTTTTCCCGGCCACCAATGGGGATAACCTATTATTGAAACAACCATCCAGATTGTAGTCATCCTTACCACAGTGCGTGTAGTGTTTGAATGTCTCTCCTGTGTTGCTATTTTATCTCTTTTGAAAACTTTTATTTGAATTCGAACCAACATCACGCTTTCCCTGGAAAAAGGTTTGGAAGGCTGTCGTCTCACAAGCTGATCGCTTTGTACATGAGATCACCTTTTGCTGTTCATCCTCGGCTACAAGATGATAGGGTGTCCCAAGGGATGACATTGGTTTCATGGTAAGAATTTGGGTCTGATGATTGAAAAGTCATTTCTAGCCCCATCATGAATTCATAGTCTTTCTTTCTCCTTCAAATCAATCAGCTTCTTCCTAATTCCATAGTTGTACCCATCACAAGAGCAAGATGGCATGGGTATAATCGATTGTATCTCATCCCACAAAGCACGTAACTTGGAGTAATAGGCTAACACGGATGTGCCATCCTATCGAATGGTGCTTACAAACTGCTTTAGCTCGTAGGCCAGAGGAGCACTCTCCTTCCTAATCTTTCTTTTAAGTCATTCCTTTTTTCGATAGTTGTGTTTGCATACTTAACACTGGTGCAAATGTCTTTTTCTATTGTCGTGGTCAACCTACCTTTGATCATGGCATCACATCTCATCTCGACCATGTGGTTTTGTGAATCCCTTTCCAGCTTCTCGATTGTCCCCTTGATGAAACCTAGTTTGTTCCTTGACTAACGGAAAATTTGTCATCTCTTGCGCTCAATCATCAGAGATTGTATCTGTTAATGCATCAATAACTTGCATCTGTTTAGGATAATCAGAAGCATGAATGTAACACGGTGAGTTAATATCAATATATAGTCATTATTGAACTTCTCACCATGTGTGTGTGTTTATTTGATTGAATCATTAGAATTCATCATACTAAAATTTTACACATATAAACTCTTTTTGTGTTACTCTATCTTTTCTTGAGACGAAAAACACAACACAGTGGGATGCATTTGGGTTATAAAGATATCAGGTTTGTATGCAACTTGTATTCTTCATTTGCATTTATCACCTTTAAAGCCACCTATCCGTGATCAAAGGACATTGTTTTGGTAATGTGTCTTCTTTTATATTTTTAAGATGTCAAGAGTTTAAATCTTATTATGTGTATGTATAGATGGTTAAAATAGTAAATTAGAAGCTATTGTAAACAAAATCACCTATCCAACTCAAGTTATTTTTACACAATGCCATTTGTTACCAAGAGACTAATGGGGTCGCGTAAAATTTCCATCAATAAGTTCTCACAATTGTCAAAACTTATCAAAACACTGATCAGATTGGAATATTATTTGATTTACAAGTGAGTCAATAATTATTATCATATTAATACACTATATGTAAATGTAAATGTAAATGTATAATGTTTATTTTACAACAAAGTCTGGCTCCTTTCTTGATAGAATATATAAATAAGTGGCACAATTCATGAAGTATTAATAAAGAATAATAAATTGGTCATATCCATGGTAATAAATAGAGACATTTATTTGTTCATTGAAAGTAGAAGAACGTGAGAACCCCGGCCCCTGATTTATGCTTTGCCTGCCTGTTTTTGTCTTTGCTTTTAATTCTTCCAACAAACCCTACTCTTCCTAATGTTTTCCTGCTGCTCTTTATTAATCTACATATTTTTCATCAATATTATATCCTAATAATAATAATGATGATTTTAGTAATAATATTTTGTTCTTTTAATGATAAGGGAAAAAAGAAGTTCAATATTGCAGTCTTTATTATTAAGAAGATAAGTCAAAAGATTTCCGAGAAAGTTAAAGTGTTTTTAATTTTTATTGCTCTTCTTTTAATTTATTGTTGATGTGTATTTTGGGTTTGTTGATGTTTGGTGATACTTTTGGTGCCAAAGGTATTCTTAGAAGTATCATCTCTAACTTAAAAGCATAACGAGTAAGAGCTTTAAGAAACGAAAATGATGAAGTTGAAATAGAAGTGTTTCTAGTCTACTTTTTCTTTCATACAATTTGAATCACCTACTATTTAAATTTTTATACCATTAAGAAGCCTCTAATTTTTGCCTTTATAAAATAAAAAATAAGAAGCCTTTAATTTCTCTAATTTAAAGAATTTAATAGGATTTGAAACCTCTTACATCCTACCAACCAAACACAATATCTCATAAATACCATGAAATTTCAACAACTAAATGTCACCTCATAGTTTGGATTGGTACATATAGATACTCAAATACGCAATGGCTTATACAAGTTAAGGTTTACTAGAATCCACATATACATGTACCTACAAAAGAAACAACATACCTCAAGTATTTTGTCACTTTCTAATAAATTGCCCTACCATCCATATGTCCCAAAGTCTACTTGGCCATCAATTAAGCATTCACCATACATTTTCCTGTTCCATAAATATCAATCCTTTATATCATGAATAGACTCATATGATATATTACTTTTGTTGTCCACTTTTTTCCCTTCATATTTGTGTTTTTATTTATTTTTCATTTTCTATGAAATCAATATATAACTTGTTATACTATAAATTTCTGATATGATACAATAGTTGTTTTTTACATTGTGAAATTGATTAATCTTTGACATGTATTTCAATATACACCTCCAACCTAAGGGTAGGTGTTAGCTTACATGGCATATGATTAATTTTGAAAAATATTGAGACTTATAGTTAATGTTAGTTTAGATTCCTTGTATATTAATCAATACATGACTAATCATATGTCTATAAAAGCTAAACATATATAATCATACTAACACTATCTCATCAAGTCAACTCTAGTTGTCAGTCTGTTTACACCCGCAACTATTTACAGATGATGATAGCTTGTTTTTCGATTATTTATTTATTCTACAAAGGATACTTGTTTTTCGATTGTTTTTCAATAATTGTAATTATCAAAATGTATGTGTGATCATCAAAAGCGAGTATTCAGCTTTCTTTTTACTTTGATCATCGACTCATATTATTTTCCTATGTACCAGAACCAACCTAAATGACTCTAATAGAAATATAGATGTGTGGACAATTATTCACTGAAGACATCAACAATCTGACCATTCGTATAAATTAATTAATCTTACATTTCTCGGAAAACATTTTCGTGAACAAAGATAAACTCAAACATCTTATGATCATGATATATAAAATAGGCTTGTAAGCAAGTCACGTAAAAATTGTCACACCATAAAACGGGACAATGTACATACATACACTATATACACCAAAGAGAATATGAAGCCAAGTAAGTTCCGTTGTGGAATTAGCACGAGCCTTTTTACATAGGTTAGCAAGAAACTATTTGATCACTATACAACCGTGTGAGTCTACATCATAAAAGGAATTTAACGTATAGTCATAGAAGACACGAGGGTATCGCTAAAGCTTGTATATTAAAGTTAACAAAGAATACGATTTACTACTTACGAATGATCATACATATAATCATGTGTTAATATGAAAGTTAATGTCTAGTTAGAAGAGAGATGCAATGAAGACGATCTAAATGGTGTGGATCCAAGTTTCATGTGTAATAGTGGCATACTGCCATACTGGTATGTAAATATGTAATTATAATTATCATGGGTTTAGTAGGCCCATTAGTACAAACCCAAAAATAAATAGCTTTCCAATATCTGTCCATTGTGGATTATAGGGCCCAATAATATAAACCCAAAAATAAATAACATCCCAATGTCTCTCCATTGTGGGTTATTAGGCCCAATAACAAAACCCCAAAAAAACACTCATCAAACACAAAACCTCTGAAAACGTATAAACCCTAGGTGTTGATCGACAAACCCTAACAGATTTTATAATCAGACTTCAAAAAGAAAATAAGATCCCAAATGAAAGCGTTTTCGATGGAGAAGATAGAAAAAGCCCCCAAAGAGGTAAACTTTTGTATTTTTAAGTCACTAATCTCTGTTTATTCGGTTGTTCTTTCATAATCGACTGTTGCTTAATTGGAAATTTGCTGATACAGATGTAATTTTTGTGAGATAATTGGAAAATTTGAAATGTGGTTTTGTAATTCTTAATCATTAGTCGACTGTTTTCAATCTTGATACTTAAATTGGGGAATTTGCTGTTCTATTTAATGGTGGATTGAACATTGTTTTCATATGGTTTCATTGACCTTAATCTGTTAGGTTCTGGTTGACATTGTGAAATTGGCACAAAAGCGAGGGATGGAAGGTAGTAATGGAGGTTGGAAGGAGTTCTTGAGTGTTTATGACAGGAAACTTGGGAAAAGCTTGAGTGATCCAGCAAGGAGGGCCCCTGATGCATTGATTGCTTTCTTGAAAACATTTAGCAATGCTGATGATTTGAAGGTAAGTTGTGACGCTTTACGCCGATTTCACATTGTTCTGAACTTTTGATACCTCATGGGCATCATGCTTTTTGGGCGCATTGGCTGTGGATGAGATTTCTCCACACTTAAGTTTTCTGATTAGAGTGGAAACAATGTTTTATTTTGTAAGATTTAGATGATAATGAATACCTTTTGTTGCAGTTTTTTGATAAAGTGCTTGAAAAGCATGACATAATGGAAAATAACGAGAAGAAAACGGATAAAATGTCTCCTGAACAGGTTTGTTTGACATATCTTGTTGTTTTTGGGTTAATATCACGTGAATGCTATAAATTTATCTGCTTTATACATGGCTCAAATCCTAATCATTGTTTTATGTTCCTGATGCAGGAGCTGGTTCACAAGACTGTTGCTCATCCACATTATGCACTACATTATTCATTTCCATCACATGAGGAGGTACATAGATATATTATCATCTTAACTTTGTGCTACATTTTGCTAGTCATTATGATGCCTGAACATAAATATAAATTTTGAACCTTTTGACCCGTGGTGTAGGGTTGGGTGGCTACAAAGAATAGGAAAAAGTTAAAAGCATCGAGACGTAATGAAATGATTGCTGTTGATTGTGAGATGGCACTCTGTGAAGATGGCACTGATGCCTTGGTTAGGGTTTGTGTTGTCGGTCGTGATTTAAAGGTATTTTTGTTGTGTCACAACTAGTTTTAAAAATGGGGAGTATCATAAAAGTTTGTCTTAGGCGTTGACGGGCTTAGTTTGCTTTTGTAGGTCAAACTTGATGAACTTGTTAAACCTGATAAAACAGTTGTTGATTATAGAACGAGTATAACCGGGGTTAGCGCTGAAGACTTGGAACAAGTTACTTGCACATTACAAGATATACAGGTGATCATCTCGGGGTTGAGCTTTGAAATTGTTTAGTGATTTACACAAGCATGTTTTTGCCTCGCCCCCTACTTTGAAATTGACGCATTTTACTCTATAGAAACTTATGAAGGACTTGCTATCAAGAGGAACCATATTGGTGGGTCACAGTCTGAATAATGATCTACAAGGTAATTATGTTTAATGATTAAATTTCCAGTTTGTAATTTGTAAGATTAGTTACTGGACATGATCTAACATTGTCTTCCATTTTCTTATGAATTAGTCGATTTGGGTTATTTCAAGTCAAACGGGTCAACCGAAAGTGTATTTGAAATGCGTATAAACTCCTTAACTATTGAATTTGAAAATAGAGATTATTTTTTAAATAATATAGGTTTGTTAATCATCTTTGGCCGCTGACTCACTAATTATTTGTATAAAACTTTAAATACATTGACAATCAGTGTTTTTATCAACCCGACCCGTACTGAAATTTACTGTTTTGATCTATTTCCAGCATGTCATTTTGTCAACTGTGCCACATGTTATCCTTTATTTATTATCTCCTTTTTACTGCAGCACTCAAGATAGACCACACAAGAGTTATTGATACATCTTTAATCTTCAAGTATTGGAGTGGTTCTAATTTCAGGAGACCAGCTTTAAATGATTTGTGCAAGGCAAGTCTCAAATCCTTAAAACTTTTAGATTGTATAGCACTTCTGTTGTGGTCTTTGGTTTCTGTACCTTCATGAACTTATGTATTTCTTTCTTATATCCTGTCACTAGCATTTACTATCTACCGACTACCATAGAAAGTTGATGTTATTAGGTAGAGGTGGCAATTTTTGATCCAATGGATAGGTTGGTTCGGGTTACATTTTTCTCTAACAGGTCAAACGGGTAAATTTTTAAAAGAAGTAGCTAAAAGGTGAACAAACTAAATGTGTCAAAAGTCAGTTAAAGTGTATTTTGCATACGCATCATCTCTTTAATCATTTGATTTTAGATATTAGTTTGTTAATAAGGTTATATGGTTATTGGAATCATATTGTACAATAAATGTTTACGCAAGGCGGGCAAAACTCTCGTTTCATCCCAATCAGTCGTGACTCTTACCAAATTTAACATGCCTGAATCGCCATTGGTGCCACCTCTATAATCATGTGAAACACTATAAGCTTTGTTTAGCTCCATTTAACTGTTTGACATTTTATTTTGTTTTATCTTTCGGCAGACAGTTTTAGGGTATGAACTTCGGAAAGAAGGTGCTCCACATAATTGTCTAGAAGATGCACGTGCGGCCATGAAGCTTGTTCTTGCCAAATTAGATGGGGGAGTCGATAACAACTCCATACCCACCCATCAAAACGAGGTGAGTTTTTTAAATTATTTTTGCGATGTGTGTCTAAATCTTTCTCTCAGAATGGTTATGTATCGGTAATTATTATTTCAGGTGCATGAAAACGATGCAATGAAGTTACTTTGCCACCGTATACCAACCAACATTCCTGGAGAAAAATTGCATGAAATTATTCCTGGTGAATTCACCATTGAATTAAAGGTTAATTGATTCCCATTTTATTCTAGTTTTTCATGATTATCAACAAGTATTTGATGATGTGAACAACTTGCTTGCAGGCAAATAAGAAAGCTGGAGGAGACAAATATTCTGCTTTTGCTGTTTTTAAGAATAAAAAGGAGGCTGATGAAGCTTTTGAGGGGCTTGTTGGTGACCAAGATAAAGTATATGCTGTTGCACTTATTCTAACTTGCCACTTGAGCAAAGTAGTCATTTAATTTCCAGTTTATTGAAGTTTAGTATTGTTTGGTAAACAGGATTCATCCGGGCGTCTGCATAAGTTAGTTTACTTTAAACTGGATTCAGGTATGGCTGGTAATTTGTATGTGAGGAAGATGGTCCGCGATGGTGATGATAATAATAATATCCAGGTGGCATCAAATAAGAGGCCATCTGAAGACACCGAGATTCCAACTCAGCTTAAGAAGTTAAAGACAGAGGAGACACCAGAACCAAAAGAAATCTTTGAATGCAATAACTGTGATGGTTATTTGAAAGAGATTGAAACCCTGAAGAAACAGTTAAGTGAACGAGATCGAGAAATATCAACTTTACACAAGATCATAGTTTCTCAGGCAAGAAAACAATCTGGGATTTGAAGTCTTGTGCTTGAGTATATTGGTCCTTGCACAATATGGTATATGTGACTGCACCAATGCAGCTGAAAACCAGCATAAAGATGGTTAAAATGCCTACTGTACTGCTAAAACCACAAAGGTTTAGTTCAATTTTGAATGTCCTAGTGTGTAACATGTTCTAAACTAATTGTCTAATTTATTAGAATTCTTCCATTTTTGAACAAAGTCAACAGCTAGTTTTTTTTATCATTATCATCATCAAATAGAATCAACTTTTGGTTACTATTTGAGAGAAAACTGAATACAAACAAAAAAAGAAATTAAAGAACAAACAAGACTAAAGTCACTCACTTTCATATTCTTCATCGTCTCCAAAGGAGAAAACAGAAGCATCAGCAGCAATTGCCTTGATATCACCAGAATTCAAATTTGAAATTGCTTTTTCATCCCGCTTGTTATTTGATGTGGATTGTTGCTTGCTGTTTATAGACAGTTGTTGGGTGTTTTTCCCTAAAGTTGTTACTTCAGCTTCTATTTTCCCAGACTGTTTTGGTGGTGGTGCAGTTCTTGGTCCAGAGATCACATTAGTTGAACTCGTCTTGGTGGGCATCGCTTTGTCTTCATCATCACTGTCAGAGAACACATTGTCGTTTTCTTGGTCATTGGAAGCTTTGTTTCGACTGGAGTTGGTGGAATTTTTGTATGATGGAGATGAATCATTGGAGCTTATACTAGGTTTTTCACTAGCCTTGTACTTTTCAGGAATTGTACCATCATAATCGATCATCACTATTTCAACTTTGAATCCTGGAACGGGTAGTTTTCTCTGAAAATTGCAGTTTGTCAAACCGTCAAACATGGACAAGAACAGTAAGAATGAAAACCCGCCCGATGTATGTTAATTGGTTTTAGTTTGAGCCACGCAAGCGAACACATACCTTGTCGAAATCGTCAAAATCAGAACCATTCAAAATCATCCTGTTTTCCATCATTGTTGTATTTAGCCAACTGAAAACAAGATTAACTATTAGAAAATAAACAAATGAGTCAACAAAATAATAACTAGACAGCCCAGAAATAAGAAATCTTTACTGACCAATAAAAATCTCCTTGGCGATCATGAAACTGGATCTTGAAGTCGCCTGTTAACTCAGTCAGACCACGCTCCCCGGGTAGAGCAAAAACCACAATCCCTTTTGTCGGTGCGCGTATCCAAAAATCTTCAGGCTGCAAAATTGGTTGCATTTCTGAGTGGGCCCAAAAAAGCAGTTATTGTTTTTGCACATCTCTATACTAATAAATAAAAATAATTCCGGACACTTGTCACCATTCTAGGCCATCTAATAATTGGTTTTCCCGCTTCTCTCTCCTCTTATTTATGAATACTATAATAGCTATTTATTAATTAATAACTATTCATAATGAAAATTTTAAATATGTTAACTTTAAATTTTCAAATGTGTAATCACATTAATCTTCAAATAAAATATTTACAATACATGAGTTTATTCAATTCGTATAATACACAATATTTAAGACATAATTTTTTATATTATTAAACATATAACAGTAAATTTATTTTGCCGTGTATTACACGGGTTTATAACCTAGTGCCGGAATATACATAAATCATTACCATGAGATTCTTTGTTTTTGGATGCTTTTTGGTTGTAAATAGAACTCCTGTAATGAACAATATATATATAAATATATGAGTTCGGGCACAAAAGAAAACAAGAAGCATTTCCTAGCTTATTTCATATTGGGAAAAAGGGGGAAATGATGCTAGAATGGCATTTAAGCAATCACACATCACAGGGTACCATTATGATCGGATATGGTAATTGAAGGTCTGACCCAATAAGGGCACTCGTGAAGCCGAAATCCCCTCAGCATGCACCTGAAATAATAATTTCAATATCTATTGAATCAAATTGAGGCGATAAATTCAGTCCATTTACTTTTGAATGGGTCGATTTGAGTGGCATTTTAATCAAAACAGTATTGCTAAAAAGACAATGTCAAATGGGTCAAACATGGATGCAGGTTGAAAGTTGCCTGAACTCGATTCTTAATGCATACCACCGTCCACCTCCATATTATTCGATTACTATTGTAACAATACTGTTTTTATTATTCCAGTTGGAACGTAAACTATTACAACTTTTTTTAAAAAATGGACAAAAGTGTGTGGGTCAATGCAATTTAATCCAGTCCCTTTCACCCGTACACAACCATAGGCCCCTTTCAACCCAGACCAGTTTTGACATGTTGGCACCTCTAACTATTGAAGAATGAACTCAACAGTTAAAAACATAAGTAACATGAAATTTACCTCCTACCAGGTGGACTTTCACCATTAAAATCTGCCAAGATGCGCTCAAAGTATTTTACATACCGCTGAAAAATGAAATACCGTTAATTAGTTAGCTTTCTCATGAATTGAGAACTTTAAGCAAGATAAGAGTTGTGTTGAAGTAGACGACTGACAATTTGACTTGGAAGTATCAATCCCTTCCCATCTACACATCTTCTTTGGTTATAGTAATCAATACACTCATGTGCTGTTGGGAAAAACTGCAAAATGATGAGTAACTATTATTAAAGGATCACAAACGACAATGACGTCAATTAAAGATACATCGTGATGATAAAAACTAAGATACATGGTGATGATAAAACTTACTTTTAAAAATAAAAGAAGGCTACAAATCATTAAACCAGTCCTTGCTTTACCAGCTTTACAATGAACAACCACCACATTAAGAATATCATCCTTTAACCATGAATAAGCACTTTGACAGAATGATGGTATTAGGTTAATAGGCGGACAGTTATGATCATTAAAAGGGAAACATGCAACCTGCAGTCAGATAAAGATGGAAAAATCTGCAAGATCAGTTTTCTGCTTTGGTTAAATATTTAGTCTTAGTCTTCAGCTTAAAATATATCCTCTGTATTAACTCCATTTCAAAACTTATGATTTTTGAAATAATATTCGACAAAAACATCAATTTTGGTTGATGTGTGTTGATCATCCATTAAAAGTAGCATACCTTTCCTGCAAAGAGTGAAGCATCATACAGTCTCTCTGAACACAGATTATACACTTTGTATCTATCCTGCAGAAGGAAATTAAATATCAAGTTTCCAACAACTGAACAGTATCTAGGTTATGAGATCGCATCAGAACAATATTACTCTATGGTATAAATTTATAATGTCATAGCAAGTTCATTTAGTGTAAAAATAGTGAGTTCTACTCTTTTAACCAAATTAATTATGTTATTCAGAATGATTTTCAACCAATAATGAAAACACAATATTAACACCCAATGAAAAGGTTACCTTATGATGAGTTTCAAAAAATTTGATCACCTCTTCCATGTGATTCCGGTAGAATCCCTGCATTGTAGCTTTAAGACGTTCATGAGAAAAATGATAGGATAACTACACTTAATTGTCTAAATTTGTTGTTGAGCTTAGCAATTGCTTACCTCAAAATATCCAAAAAGCCCAGAACTCAGATCACCAGCAGGAAATCCCATAGCAATAATATTATCAGTGATATAAGTCAGGTCCAAGTCAAATCCTCCCTCCTGTAATCAGAAACATCAAAACTTTCAGCATTTAACTTGATCAATCAATATCTTTGTCAAAAAAAGGTATCTCGTTCACTAGAAAAGAACAGAAGTAAAGAGGATGTCTATTGAACTAAAGAAAACTACTTGACTAATATCTAGTAGCATATATGTTTAATATACCAGAACCAGTTCCAGCATCTCAGTCGCCACATCCACTACTTCATGCAAAATAAACTATGAAAGGAAACATTCGTGAAGCACGAATCACATTAATGTTCTAGATTGAATCCCATAGAAAAAAAATAAAAGAAATACACACAGGCACCCTGTTACAAACGAGTCATAAACCCTCAACCACTGATTCAAAGTACTCATTTAAATTGGACAAAGGGCCAAACGCCACTAAGCTGCTAGTATTCATGTTCACAAAATCCAAACTAAAGATGATGAGACAGAGGACTTTGTGAGCCAGAAGAAGAGAATCAATCATTACTTACAATTTAGTCCAAAGCTCTTTAGATTATCATCACAACAATGTAAGGCCATATTTGTGTCAACTAAGGGTTTAAGAGTATATCTACATTTCTTCAATAACGCACTACATAGAACATACATATTTCATAATGATTAAATTTGAGCAACCTGATATCTTCGTTTATTTTGGGAGACCATATGCCGGGCTCTAACTTGCACTGCTTTCACGGCACCCAAAGATGTGTCAACTAAACCTTTTCCAACAGACTGAAGAACAGCAGAAGGAGAATTAGGAGTAACACCACCAGCATTCACATTTGGTCCAGAGGTTTTATGAGCCAAATGCAAACCAAATCCACTGGCAAGTCTTGCAATGGCCCACTTTCTAGTATTTCCAGCCTGTAAATTGTTCTCTTCTGGCATTGTAGGTTTGGGGAAATTTGGTACTTCATCTGAAGATGATACAATAGGTGTAGATTCCACAGAAGAGGAATCAACTGCAAGACCGTTATTTTGGTCAGCGACCTTGGATGTAGAAGTTTTAAAATCATCAACTTCAGTTGGAGGTTGAGATGATGAATCAGCGACCGTGGATGTAGAAGTTTTAACATCACCAGCTTCAGTCAGAGGTTGAGATGATGAATCAGATTCTGAAGCCATTCTGCACATGAAAAAGGTCAAAATCACCCATGGATTTATCTAAAACAAATTAGCATTGACAGCAGCTCCCTCAGTTTTATATTTCATTTATAGCCAAATTTGTAAATATGGCATACTCTCTTGTAATTATAACACCAAATTTTCCTGTCTATAGTACTTGTATGTTTTGATGTAGTTATCAAATTTCATCAAGAATCTCACATTAAAAGTCAAGATATAACAGTTAGTAGGACCAGACGGAGCATATCAAGAGAGCAAATAGTAGCATATCCAGACACCTACATTCAAGGAATATATAAACTAACAATAGGAAGAAGGCATTGTGATTGATTACACAACTGCATTACAGAAAGTAAAAAAAGGACATATCTATGCTGTATTGGAAAGAACTAAAACAGATTATGCAAGAAATGTCCAATCCGAAATAAAAACGACAGCAAATTAACAGGTTACATGCCTCACTTAAGTTCTTAACATATCTATATCCATTATATCAATTACCATTACAGCTATAACACTTCATTACTAGCTTGGAGCAGATAACACAACAAGCATTATTAAGGCTATATATATGGCAAAAAATTGATACAACAGCAGCATCAAATTGGCAGATAACACTTCAATCTACGAACTGGCCAACAGTAATGTCATATGCACGATATAAAACTAGCAGAATCACAGAACAAAAACGATGCATCAGACGGATTTCTATCGAAATGCGAACAAACACAAATGAATGTGGTAGATTAGGGATCTGATCACTCACATAGATCGAATAAATCCTCTGTTCCGAGAGTGTCTTTGGGTTGTTTATCTGATTTGCAGATCAAATTGGGAGCTGCGGCCGAGGGTACGCCGGAGAAGAAGACCGAATTGGTAAAACGGTGGTGGTTTCCGGCACGACGGCAATAAACAGCGGTGGTGGATCAGGGAAACCGATTTCGGATATCAATTTTGCTATATGACCTTCCGATTTTATAGGTCGACCTGTAACTTTGAGTAAGTTATTTAATGAGATACACATAAGTTCTATACGACTATAATATACATAGTATAATAAAGCAAATATCAACCGTCAAGGGGGAAAAAATGACTAATAATGAAGAGTTACATTGAAAAAAGTTAATTATATGAATGGTTTTTATGGTTAGGTTATATTGTAATTTTGACCTTTTAACTTTGAAAAATTAAGCTTGTGGTTTTTGTTGTTCATTTAAGTGTAATATGAATGGTTGTTGACTTAAAAGACAACCTAATTTTTACGTTAACTTCCCTTACGGGTGATCCACGTGAGTGTATTTTGGTCATTCATCAATTTATGTTAGAATATATAATTAGAAAACCCTTCTCCTTCTAATGAATAATGATTGTTTTCTTCACCTCTTCTTAAGCCTTTTCAACGGCTATTTGTGATTGTGGAAGATTAGTCATTGCTCGTACCTCATGGATATATGATCGTTGCGGTCATTCATGTCCTACACTGATAATCCTTTGATTTTACAATCTATTTTCAGATTTCAAATTTAAGGTTGTATTTTGCTTTATTGGAAGGTCGTTGTTGGTGATATCTACGTTGGGTTAACCACCTATGTGCCCTCAAGTTGTAGATATTATACAGGGTTTTTGAGATAGTGAGATTAACCTAGTAAAAGCTTAAATCAAAACGAAGGGCTCGCTATTCTTTGTTCTTTTCTTACTTTTAGGGTTTATTTTCTCTTCCAACTTGTGTTTAATGTTTTATACAATATCTATGATGTTATGTATATTGAAGAAGTTTGGTTATAAAAGGTTAGGTTTAATGCATTTTGGAAATTTGTATTGTATTTGTTTAGAATAGTTTGGGCCATAAAAGGGGTGCAATGTTTTCGGATGTAATGTATTTATATATAAAGCATTCACAACCAAGTTTGTTATGAAAGATATTACTTGTTTTATAACTTAAAAGTAACTTCCTTATATACCAATTATAGAAAACAAAAGGGGTGACTAGATTTTCTTAAAAATTATTGATTAAAAACTTATGTTTGAACATATACTTTTGTTAATCAACCAACACAAACAATAATATATGAAATGCAAATAGTTTAAGAGGAAAGAAATACTAAATCAATTTTTAGAGGTTCAAACATATGCGAACTAATCCACTTTACGTCCTATGCCCGATCTTTGATTGAGAGTTTACGCCACTAGAATATCTCTTGAACGATAGATAGCACCGGTACACAAACGTCTCATTTTACAAAAAATATCACATTGTTCTCACTTTACAAAGAAAATGATCATTTTATGTAAGTGATCACTTTATACTTTTCACTTTACAAAGTAAGTGATCACTTTGTTTTCACTAATCTTCCAGAGGTAATAACCATCTTTTTTACAAATCACTAGCATTTGTAAATTGTAATGATGTCCTTACCAATCTCAAGTAATAATGGTGAAAAACCACTGTTCAAATACAACACAAGTGAAAAAATGAGCTTTATGAAAAGTGATACACAACTTATTATTTTTGCTCTTTGATCTTTGAACTTAATCTCTCTCCTTAGATGGCGTTTGTGTATGATAGAATTAGATAGAGATTGGTTTAAACAATAATAGTCAATATCTTAACAAAAAGGGGTGAAAGAAAAGAGTGATGGATGTTTTTATGTATAACCACAACATAAGAAAAACCCGGAGACGTAAATAGCCAAAGCGGCGGTCATCATTGGCAGAGCTTTATAGGGGCCCGGGGGGGCGCGCCCCCCCCTCCCCCTCTTTTTTTCGCCAGTAGTGTTAAATTTTAGTTCGATGGTGTAAATTTTTGGTCAAGTAGTGTAAATTTTTATATAAATATCAAGTTCGCTCACCTTAAAATAAATTAATTTCGCCCCCGCCTTCCTTACGAGAAAGTTCAAGCTCCACCCCTAGCGGTCATTGAGGGCATTTGTTTCATCAATTGGCTAGCCGTCACTTTCATATTCTTTTATGTTTCTTGGTGTTGTAAATGTTATGTTTAGTTGCGTTCATACTTTTAAACTATTTTTCACATACATCTCTAGAAAGACTAAGAAATCTTGTATGATTTGAAAAGAGTTTTATTTGCAAAAATAAAAAGTTTACTTTTTATATTTCCAAAAAGAACAAAAATATTTTTTATTTTTCGTATGATCCAATATTTTGTGTATTCTATTCAAGTTTCTTTTGTAGAAATACTCTAGTTGGTAGATTGCAAATATCGAAGATTTATTGAACTTGTACTATTTAGTTTTTCTGTATTCTATTCTACCAAACATATCATATATAAATTCTTATTAGTCTTAGAACTATATAAATGGAAACCATTGTGTAATTTAGTTTGGATTATATTGTTATGGTTTTAGTTGATAAAGAGTTTTGGAAAAAAATCTTTTAATTGAATCCATTATTAGATTAGCCATTTGATTTAAAACTTTGTTTTTAAATCTCTATTAATTACAATCATATGATTTAATTAAGTTTTTTTGAAGTATTGTTTTACCGGACTCTCAAGTTTTCTAGAGATTTAAGCGGTTATTGTGTTATTACCAGTCATAAATTTCACATCTTATAGTCATTTATACTTTTGTGTTTACAAAAAGAAAATGTATTTTCACCTCATAACAAATATTACAAAAATGCCATTTATGTGATATTAAAATTTTCATTCATTTTTATAACAATTAACTCAAACATTTTCTATTCTTATTTTTAAATTTACACATTTTGTTTTTCATTAAACTTAGAACCTTAATATTATAGCAAGGAACATATTTCCAACAAACTAGATTCTTTTGAGATGGATACAATCAAGGACTCAAGCATCTTCATTCTTGGTTGTTGGGTTTCTATTTTTTATTAAAAAAAGGAAACACTTCATTTCTAACTAAGAGTTCAAGTATATGCACGCACATCCATCCAAAATCCTTTTGTGAATATATATATGCACCCGGATCTAACTTTTATTTTTCATTAAGTCCGTGATTATAGGGTGATGTTATATATACATCTTTTTTATTATTTTTATTTGTTATACTCATCCCCTCAACTTTTAAATTACTTAATATTTTTTTTAATTTTTTTATTTAACGTGTTATCACCTAGTATGTTAAATAAGAAACTTTTATGGTGATTTTAGTTCATGATACATATATGAGTTTGTCTTTAATAACTAATATTTTAGATATATATTAACCGTAGAAGTCATGTATTTATAAATTATATAGATTTTAGTTATATTTTTTTCTCTAATTTGTTGGCACGTAAATTTAGACGTTTGGCTAAAAATAAAATAACAACGTCTTTTTTCAAACCGTTATATTATAGCCGCTTAATGTTTTATTTAATTTTAACTGAAAGTTCGTTTAAAAACTATTTATTTTTAAATTTACAAGAACATCTTTAACCAATAATAATGATAAACAATACAAGACCAAAGAGAGCAATTTACATTTATAAAGTGAATATACATTTTTAACAACCATATACATTTTTAAAATTTTTTTTCTTAAAAAACTACTAGATACTAAAAGGCAGCAAATAGCCAAATATTGATGGGACATGCTGAGTAACAAATATGCTTGAATATTTTTTTATGAGCGGATGAAAATATATTATTCTTACAAATATGCCGGTATAAGTAGACTCATGGAGTCATGTTTATTCTTCAAAGAAAATACTAATTGTCAAAAGTTGTTCGTATCTTAATCTTGAAGAAATATAAATTTAGTTTCTTTAGTAAAGACCTACAGCCAATAGGCGAGAAAATCGAAGGCCCGCCCACTTTCATGGCATATTGAGCACTTGACTCGTTGCCATGCGTCTTTATCTTACTTTTATTACGTATAGGAACGTTGGATGATTGATATTTTAGTTGATGATGTGTTTGTAAGGAGAAATACGTGTAAAATTGTTTAAAAGATTGGTATTTATAATGTCAAATTTGAATTTTTTTAAACTAGCCGTTAGAGAAATAGGAAAATAGCTGTTTGGCAACAATTTTTTGGCGAGACTCACCTAACTCCACCCTCCTCAAACCCAAGCCGAGGCCCTGAATTAGTATTTCCAGGCAGCTTTTTAGCTATCTCACCTCCTAAGTGGAAACTGAAGCGCGACACAACACCTCACACCTTAATACTTTTCATCTCCAATTGATCATTTGATTAGATGTTTTGTATCATAGCCGTTGACTGATTTCTTGTTATTAAGAAAAGCTTGTAATTTATCACCTCAACGGTTTTATGATCTAACAAATGTTAATTACACATTTAACATGATTATATCTTCACTAAATTATTAGAGTGTACTTAAATGTTGTAATGGTTTTATGAGAAGTTACACTAATACATTATATCTTTCACAAATCACAATTTCAATACAACATGATATCTCTCGTGCGTGTTTGGAAGCAAGCAATTAAACAAATTTCCATATGTATATTATATCATTTCATGAAAAGAAGAGTACAATCACGTGCTAGGAGATATTACAAAAGCCATCACCATACATGAAAGAGTAAATTACCAAGAAATCAAATATAGTTTTAACTTTAAGATATTAAAAATAATATTAATTAGATACTGCTTATCTGGTGACTATTAACGTTGTTTGAGATACTCGGGTTCTTGTTTTCATACTTGACCGGGTAAGAAGCCATCATCGTTATCCCACACTTGCCTGAGCGAGCATGCTTACCAACCATGTTACGCTCCATTCTAATATACCCATTTTCGCCCCAGTGGGGTCCCCATGAGTTCCTAACAATCCAGTAGTCTTTTCCGTTTTCTGAACCGTATCCCACCACAACCACACCATGGTCGAGTTCAGTCCCACATGACGCGGTGTATACACCCTGAAAAATTTACATATCCATCAATCGCTATAGACTACTTATGTATTATATATTTCTACCTGGTGTGTGAATCGTGTTAGGTTAACATGTTAAATCATTAATAATGACCTATTTATTTATCATATCAGAGATATTGACACATACATGAACACGATTAAAATCATGTAACCCAAACGCACCCTGTATAACATATTTATTTAGACATGTCATACAGGTAAACAGGTTGACAGACTATAATCAATTTTTAAATGTATTAATTGAAACGAAAAGTTGTAAAAAATGAGTTGAAAGTCATGGGCGTGTTTGAGTACACATGTTGACAAATTGATTTGTTTAGCTAAACGGATAAACAATTGTCTTTTGGTTTGATGGTCTAAGGTGCTTCTCTTTTGGTTCATAAGTTCAATCCTTGATATAAATAAATAATAACTAACTTGGTGTTACTAACGTACTAACCAGTAATTAGCCGTTAAAAAAAAAACCAAACGGATTAAATGGGTCCATCTCTTTTAGTTAACTGATAATCTAGGTAAATCTAAACACGAGCGTTTAATAAACAGATAAGGATATAACAACTAAAAAGTTTTGACAGTTAAAACTTACAGAAGAATACAACTGAAAAGCCCTTCCAGAAGCTTCTATTCCGACGCTCACAGGCTGGTGAGCCACTGCCTTCGTCAACGCTTTCTCGTTCATCGGCGGTACATCTTCATAACCATCTATGCTAACAACTTTCGCTTTATTCTACACATCAAATCATCAATTTCAATTTCCAACACCAAATCATGATCATCGAAACTCATGAACACATGATTAATGCATAATATAAAATTTCAAACGATACTTACTCTAATCGGATCGCAAACGTCACCGGCTCCCTTATAAGGATAATCAGACTCGGAATCAATCCCCCCATTTGACACGATGAACTCGAAGGCTAAATCCATCGTTCCGCCATTACAACCACTGTTGTTCACGTTATCGCAATCAACAAGCTCTTGCTCCGATAAACTGATCAGATCTCCGGTGACTATCTTATTAATTCCTTCAACCGCAGACACCGTCGAAAACGCCCAACAACTTCCTACACCAATTCAACGAATTCCAACACAATTACAAACAACACAAAGTAAACGAAATCAAATCGAGTTAAATAGCTTGTTGATCAAGTCATACCACAGCCTCCTTGATTTTTGACCGGAGCAACGGCACCTCTTTCTCTCCAATCAACGGACTCCGGCAACATCTCGTTCGCCTGAACGGCGTACCGTTGGCTACCGTCGCCTCTC